>WOXC01006064.1:392500-412500 GCA_011680675.1 Gymnobelideus leadbeateri | reverse complement strand
CTGATAGGAGATGCATTAATTTCAGGGTTTGTGATTTAAGCAAATTGTTGTCAGTGGTATCATTTCTTCCTTTTGGTGTGTATGTGCCCCCCCCCCTGCAATTTATCTCCTTACAGATAATAAAATATTACAAATTGAGACAGAAGGAAAGTTATGGTAAGAATGTGAATACCTAGGAATCATTCATAAAATTGCAGAGATAACTTTTTAAAAATCTGCTTGTGCTTTTTTGGGCATCATTATTAACATTTTCATTTCAAAGCATCTTATCATCCTTTTCAAAATATCTAAACAATGTTAGATTTTATAACAGGCTGGATCATTCTGAAAGGAAGTGTCAATCTATCCAATAAAAAATGTTTGCTTTCCCTTCCTCCCTCCCTTCCTCTCTCCCTCCCTCCCTCCCTCCTTCCCCCCCCCCCTCCTAACTAGGGAGTTGGAATAATGTATTCCTTACAGAACCTCAGATCCGAAAGCCCCTCTTCCATAAAGAGGAAACTGATCAATATGTATTCAGTTGACTTCAGGAGAAGATGATGAGTGCTTAAAAAAACACCTTAAATTCCTATTTTCCTTACCATTCAAATTCCACCATTTTCTCTACCACCCTCCTTAAATAACTCTAAACTAAGTCTTCATTACTGTTTGCCTTAAGGAGTGGAGTTTCCCCCTCACCCTTCTGTGCTGTGTGTATTTTCTATTTTCCCTTCAACTTATTGCATGCTACTATTTATATCTGAGTTTCTCTAGTTAAGGGATTATGTATTCCTATATGTTCTCTTTAAACATAGCAAAGTGTATTCTCTGTAATTTACATATGTTCAATAGAAACAATCTTGAGACCAGTGAACAAAACAGTTACACACTAGAGATGGATAAAGGTGAGCCAAAGAAATCCAAAGGGAAAATGTCTGCCTATGCCTTCTTTGTACAAACTTCTGTGAGGAACATTAGAAAAAAAAACCCTGAGATTCCTGTCAACTTTGCAGAATTTTCAAAGAAGTATTCAGAAAGATAGGAGAATATGTCTGGGAAGAAGAAATCCAAGTTGGATGAAATGGCAAAGGCTGAATAAGTTGGGGAAAGACAGAGAGCTGAAGGGTTTGAACCAGCTAAAATGGGGAGGGGGTGAGGATCCTTATGCTCCAAATGACCCTATCTGGCTTCTTCCTATTCTGTTCAGAATTTCACCCCAAGATATAATCTACAAACCTTGGGATATCCACTGGGGATATAGAAAAAAATGGTGAGATATGGAATAATCTTAGTCACAGTGAAAAGCTGTCATACAACAATAATGCAGCAAAACTGAGGGGAAAGTGTGAAAAGGATGTTGCTGATTTTAAGTCCAAAGAAAAGTTTGATAGTGCAAAGGAAGCAGCTAAAGCTTCCCAGAAAAAAAAATTAGAGGAGGAGTAGGAAGAAGATGATGATGGATAAAACTATATTATTTGTCTTAAATACAATAGAGTGGGGTAAACACTAAAGCACCCTTACAGTGTCTACTGCATTTGTAATATTTAACCTTCAAAATTGGAAACAGGTGCTCTAGACATTGTACCTGGTTTTACAGGTGTTATGAGTAACTTGAAACTATCTCAAAGTTGTACATATTTCCAAACATTTTTAAAATAAAAAGGAAATTTAGTGTCTTCCTCTCTCTGTGCACTTTGCTGTTACTATAACAAAACATTTTTTAAAAGTTACAGGCTTTTGCATGTGATAATTATGGTTTTGGTTAGAAATCCCAGGTTGTAAACTTACGCTTTCTCTGTATATCTGGAGGGGAGAGAGTATGTACATACCTCCACACACCCATATAAACATATATCCACATGTGTGCATATAAAATCTATATCTAATGTGTGTATTTATATATGTATGCGTGCATTTATATATGTGTTTAAATCTATTAGATAAATTCTTCTCATAAATATTTGGAATCATAACACCTTAGAAAGGGAAAATTAATCTGGATCTTTTTTTAGGTGCCATGACCCAAAGCATGCACTATTAGAGTAGCTTTTCTTGATAATTGTCCACCTAGCTTTAAGTTGTAATTTTGTATATAGTGAAATAGTAGTCTGCTGCCATTCTTAGATGTGGCAAGGGGATAGGGTTTCAGCTGGCATGAAAAGTGGTTTTTTGGTTGTGGTTGTTAGATGTTTTAAAATGGAAACTTTTTCAAAAAACTAAAGGGACAATGCAACAATGGAAGTGAAAACACATTCTGTACTTAATACTTGGAACATTTTGTTGATTTTTTGAATGTTTAGAATGCTAAAATATTTTCCAAACTAAATAAACAGTATTAATATCTCAAAAGAAAGAATCTTAACAACTGAAAACTGCTTGTCATAGCTTTACATATGTGGTTTAAAATAAATGTGAAGGTTGAAAAACCCCCAAAGCAGGATTTTCTCAAAGATACTGTATCTTTCATCATAAGAGAAAAGTCTTTAAAAACTTATAATATAGGCTGTCAGAAATCAAAAATCTATACAACAAAATTGGTTAGATATTTTCATTTTAAATTTGATGGGAGTCCACCCTGGCTCTGATCCAAACATTTCTACCTTTGTTGTGTCAGGTTTATGGTGACTGAACTCTCATCTAGTCCACTGGAGAAATAGTCAGACCAAGGCCTCCTAGTCAGAGTTCATGACTATGGTTCCTAGTATAGTCATACATATTCATATCTCTCAAAATAATTTGCAAGCCAAATTCTTTTGGCTTTCTTCACCCCATCAATCTTATAATTAATAAGGTTGGCTCTCCTGTTTCACTTTCCCTCCTGAAAGAAAAGATGAATGAAATAAAGATCCATCCTGTAAATTTAAATAGGAGTGCGCATTGATGATTAAAAGCTGATGGTATCATCTAATGGTAGTATGGAATTATTTCAGGTTTTTTTTTTCTCTTTCAAAAATAAAAAAGGGAGAGATAGGAGGAAAGGAAGCATTTCCAGATGTGGTGGTTTGGGCCTTGATCAGAACAGTTTTGTTTTATACTTTAATGTATCTAAATAGCTTTGTTATCTACTAAATGATATATAGGAGAATCTTGGAAGAAGATGTTAGGTTTAAACTTTGTTTTTTTTTAGCATATTTATACTTGTGAATTGACTTCTTTGTTGTTGTGAGTTAGGCATTGAATACATTTTGTTTTCTAAACTATGACTTAGAATGAATATTTCTTGAACTCTGTTAGTGGATTTCAGTTGGAAAGGCGGATGGGATGGAGAAGGAGAATTTTTGAGATGGTATATTAGACAATTTCTCTCAAAAGCTTCCAAAAGTTAATAATTATGATGCCGCTGCCTTTTGAAGTAAAGTAATGGCTATGTTTCTAAATTTAGTTGGAAAGATATGGTAACCATATAATCATTAAAGGGGACTCACAGCACAAAAAAATATTTTACAAATAAATAATGGTGTATAGGATTTGGTGTAAATTGTCTACTTTCAATGGATTTTCTAAGATGACTTAAGGTAAGGCAGGAAAATCAAATTGAACTTGATTTGGAAATAAAACTTCGATAATTGAGCTAAGTAGCTTGAACTTGTCAATCACCTGTGACCTTATTCTATTTACACATCACTTAAACATTGAAAAGTCATAGGGCCCAAGGATGAGTTTCAGAGCATAAACAGAGTAGCCCTGACTCAGTTATATGACATGACCCTTTTTGAGCAGTTTGTTTAACTTGTATTAAAATGAAGAGAACCGGATAAACAACTGTTTTGAGCAGATGCTTCAACTTTTACACCTGGTACTAGTCTCCCACTCCTTTTACAAAAACACGTCAAAGCATAGAATTTGTGCATGCCTGTGCTTTATGATAAACCGAGATCGTTCTATTAGAGCCTCTTCCTAAGGATTCTTGAAATGAGCCATAGACGACTTTAAAGTTTTCTTCTGCCTCAAAACTTCCACATAATGTGTCCAAACACAAAGATCAGTGAAATCTTTTATCTGGACTTAATCATAATTCAAAATTTTTTTCTTTACACTTATATTTTTGTGTGCCTATTGAGGTATGGATTATATGCTGGGAAAATGCTTAGTACTTTTTCAAAGATCAAGATATTTTCGTAAGGGAGGAGTAAGTTCAGCCCTTTGGCTAGAGTCCCTTCTCCCAAAATTTTCTTCAGTCACCTTCTTCACGTGTTGCAAAGAAAGTGAGAGAAAAAACGGAGCAGGAGGAAATGGAGCAGGGGACTTTGGGGAGTTGTAAGGCTGCCTACTTTATGGATGCAAAGAAACCTTTGCAGCAACACTGTTTTGGTTGCTCCTCTGTTTCTGGTTTCTGCCCTGATAGTTTTCGAGGCAAGGCAATTCTCGTTCTTGCTCACACCCAGAGGTTTCGAAAGCTTCCCCAAAGAAATCCTGGCCACAGTGAATGGGTAATAGGGTTTTTCTTTCCCTCACCTTAACTTTTCGCTCTCTACATTCTTCAGACGTAGAACCTAACCCTCTCTCTCCCCTTGGGTCTTCAGTCCTCCTTTTTCTGTGTCCCAAAGATCGCTCTTCTTCTACACACCGACTTACATACAGCCCCTGGAGGCCTACTGAATAAGAGAGGGCAGAAAAGGTCGAACTGCCTAAGGACCTAAGTGAAAATCCTAGAGGACAGGAAAAGCAACCCCCTCCAAGTTGTCCTCTTCCCTCCACTCGGAGGACTCACTCACCGGGCTGAGCTGTGAGGAACTATGGGCCTCGGCAAAAGCAGTTCTGGGCCAGAGGCACCAGTGATTCCCCCTATATTCTAGGAGAAGCTGTTTGAATACCTGGGCGGCAGGGCGAGCTGCCACTGGTCTATCCAGCTTAGGGAAATGGGAATGGGAGTGCAGTTGGAGTAGGAGGGCAAGCTGGAGCAGCGCTTTCTGAAAGGAGATAGACTAGTCTGCCTCCGCCTCATGGTGTTCACAGATTCCCAGTGGACGGGAAGCGCCTTTCTAGATGCTGTCAGCTGCTGCTCCCCTGATCCCAGACACCTGAGCACCCTCCGCCCCTTCCCGGGCTCCCTTGTACTGACTGACTGTGTGGCTACCCGGGATGAGAGACCAGCGGTCTTCTGAGTACACCCCGGGATGAGCGGTCAAGGGCAGAGAAGGTGGGGATACTGGGGTGGGTAGATGCTGTGTGAACACACATAGGCGCGCGCATGCACACACACGCACCGAGTCACGCGTTTACCCCAGTAGGGAATATATCTACAAAGCACCTGATACTTTGTGATGTGAGCAGAGCTAGGGATGTCAAAACAGACGCATGTAGCTGCACTTTTCCCACTTGGAGTGTGTTTTGCAATTTGGGTTTGTTCGGTTCCTTTTTGTGGAAGGGAGGGAGGCACAAGAGGGTGCATCCTGCTCCGGGAGGATCAGTGTGAAAAGCTGCCTGTTTTGTGTACAGACGCTCTGGTGCAGATGTATAAGAAATTGCACTACTCCAGAGGTGCGCCAATAGATGGCTATCAGAGCAGATGTTTTCTACTAGAAATTCGTGGGGATGAGGGGGGTAAGAGGTTGTGTGTGTGACCATAACTGCTTGTACAGCTCTTGGCAGACAAACGGAGACAGAGACAGACAGAGACAGAGAGACAGAGACTAAGACAGAGATTTATCTGAAAAAAGACAGTTATCAGTCACATCAAGAGTGAAGCAATGCTCCCTGTACTGCCAGATCTTGCCTTGGCACTCTGGAGTCACAAATGTATTTTACAGGCTGATACCTAAATCTGATGATTCCTTTTAAAACACTCGCCCCCGCCCCCCTCACTTCCAAATAGCCTCTTTATTTGTCTACTTCTCAGCACTAGCTTTCCCTCTTGGAGATGGTTCTCCATATGTTCTCATATCCCGAAAGAGGGTTTGGGATATGAGAACATGGTCTCCCGTGGCCCTCGTTTGGGTTTCCTCTTGGCGCCCCAGCAATTTTGTCCTTTACCCAGCACTCCAAGGTGGACAGACTTTCTTATCTCTTATCAACAAGTCTAGCTTTCATCTAGCTGAAAATGCAGGACTCTCATTTCAGCAGTGGACACTGGTCTTGTCTTAAAAAAAAATGATTAAAAGAATTTGTTATTTTTTTTTCTTTTAATCATGTTTGCCAAACTTGTCCTTTTGGCAAAATTAAGTGAGGGCTGAAAATGACTCGGATAATTTTAGAGAACAAATAACGATAGTGGAATAGAATTTCTTTTGGCCTGAGCTTCCTAGAAGAGTTCTCTAAAGCGATCGAAAGAGTAGTCTTACTTCATTGTGGCTGGGCAGAGATAGACATAGATTTTCAACTTTGATAAAATGTATTCTGAAGCAATCCTCTGGACTAAATCGCCCCTCCTCAATGGAAAGTGGCAGTAATGCATACTCACAAGAACAGGAAGATGCAAAGAAAAGTGTGGGGATAGAGGATGAGAGGGGGGAAAAAAGAAAAAAAGTTTTCCTGAGTGCAGAGGTCTTTTTACAGTCTGCACCACCACTCACAACCTTCCACCTCCCCCTCTCCTCCCACCCCCAGTGCATCTCGAAGAACAGATTTGGCTCATATTTCAGCTTGTCTCTGCCAGTCTTCTCCCGTCCCTGGAGCTCAAATTCATTCCAACGGTCAGTTCTGTCCTCTCCTTGTAATTGCATTCGAACCTGGGGAAATAATTGCATTAGAGTAGATTACTTATAACAGGCAGTTATCCATCTTTCCCGATTTGACAGAAGTTTATTAAACACACAAACACAAAAGCATAATCCTGAGTAACTAGGATCTACAGAATGTCTTAAGTAAGAAAATTAAAATAATGCTTTTGAAATTGAACAGTGAATATGTTGTCTTATCTCAATAAACTTCAAAACCTACATCTAGGCTAGTGAGAATAGTCACATTCGCTCCTCTGCATCCCTCAAAATCACTATAATGGCAATTGAATAACTAGGAATTTATAAAACTCTCCCAAGTCCTGCTCCCAACCCCCCCCACCCACCCACTCACACCTCTTTTCTCAGTTCTTTGTAGAGCTTTACTAAGTGCTCACATGTCTAAACTACCTTGGTTCACTTCTATCTGGTGCTGCCCCTGGCTTTTGGCATTGATTACATTGTAGAGAAAGAAGGCTAGGAAATTGTTGTGGAGAGAAGAAGGTGGAGCTGTGGAGTACTTGTCAGTTTCCAAAGTTCGGGCAGGTATCTGGATACGAGCTCCAAAAGCACGTGCTAAAAAATCTACACACACAAACACACCTTGATTGAGAGTGCTGTCTGTATGTCGTTTTACACTAGATCCTGTGTGAAAATTCAGTGAGACCTGTGGGTTCTGTGCACTAGGAAGGAAGAATCTGTTATGGGGACTGTCCCCTACAGTTTCGCTAGTTCCTTCATTTTGCCCAGAAAATAATGTATTATTACTCTTAACCTCTGTTACTTCCCTGAATTTCTTGAAGAGACAAGTGTACATCTATCTAAAACTGGTTTCAGGCCGAGGCCCCTGCACACAGTGATAATGCTGGGAATTCGAGTTTGAACAGCTGTCTTTGGGGAATTTACCTGAACAGAAGATTAAACCAGATTCACCTTCATTTCACGCTCAAGCTAAAGCGCTCTCTCTTCAAGGTGCCCTAAGGGGTGAAGGTGAATAGCCAGTTGAAAGTGTGAGCTTGGTGATGGGAGAAGGGTTATCTCCAATTCATTTTAAAATTAGAAAACTAACCCATTAGGAATGTCTGAACATTCAAACTGTATAAAGTCAATCTTTGATATTCATTTTCCTTGTCTAGAATTTTCACGGTTAGCTTTGGAACTTTTAGAATCTCTCTTTTTAAAAAAAAATATGAAAGTCTTTGTTCCTCTTAATATAGAGTGTTTATTACCGCAAATTTCTCCAAAAATGTCCACTTAGCTCTTAGAAAGAAAAAGAAAGGAAGAAAAAAGGGTGAGAGAGACTAAAGGGGGAGGAAGGAGAGAAGAAAGCCTTTGCATAGTTTTTCAATAGTGTAGAGAAGTCTTTTAGGTGCAAAGATGCACTGTTTACATTTTTTGACGGGATGCCGGGGGAAATGGAGATGATCCTCCTCCCTCCTCCCCCTCCCTTTTTTCCCTCCTAAGCCTGGTAAAAGCATTTTGTTTTTATTTGCAACAAAAGAAACCCCGCCCTCACCCCACCTTCTTCCTTTCAGCGCCCCCCATACCACCCCCAGCAGTCAAATACTCTGTGTGGTGGAGTTACCTTGAGGCTGAGAATGCTAAAGCATCTTAGAGCCCTTTGAAAGGGACCTAAGAGTGGGTCCATTGTCAAATGTCCGTTTCTCCTCCAGACAATTTATATTTGAAAGTGTAAAAAGGGATAGAAGTGGGTCGCATAACAAAACCTATCAATAAATGATTACGATAAAGTGCACGAATGTATAGTTTGAGGCACTGAAACACGTGTCCTTTGCAGATTTTTTAAAAATCCCCTCAACCTCTATAAATTGTTTAATGCAAATTCATAAAAGAAATGCTTTTCAGGGAAAGGGGGAAAATTAAGAGATTACCTTGCATTAAGTAGCAATTTTCTGATCTTCAGTTTTCTTGATGCAAAGTAGAAAGACACCAACGAAAGTGTCAGGAGCTAAGCAGCCTGTTTTCCATCCGCTTATACCAGGGCGCCTCTGGTTCGTATTTTTTTTTCCTCTGTTGTCCTTTCTTTTACACATAGAGCAAAATCAAACAAAATAGATAAAAAACAAAGGAGGAAAAATCCCAGTTGTGAGCTGATTTTGTTGCCACAATAAAGAGCAGACGGTCTTAAAAGCCATTTGAGATGACAATGGTTAGTGAGCCCATTCTTCCCACCATAATCTTCAAGTGGTTTAAGATTAATGATAGGAAGTGTTTTAGTAAACGCTTCCAAAGGACGTCGCCAAGATAATTTACTTAAAATGTTGACCAGGCTGTTAAGTGTCTATTTAAAAAATAAATAAAAACCAAACGGAATTGTGTCAAATATAGTGAGCCCTGAACATTTCCCCAATCTTAAAAGACATTCACTTCAAGGGTTCCCGGTCGGAAATATTATTTGTGTTCTGATTATTTATTTGCAATTGAAATCAGTACTCTTGCCTCCTCTCTGTCCCCACCACCACTCCTAGAAGACAGGTGTATTTTTGAGTACATTATTCCTCACCTCATCCTTAAATTAAGAAGTTAGATTGGAAGGCTAGAAAGATTCCTCCCAGTTCAGGGTTGATACTTCTGTAGGTGTATAATGTGTAGGTGCTGTAGCTGAGAGTGCTTCTTGAAATCATGGGGGGGGGGGGGGGAATCTCTCTTGAAACAACAAATATTGAACTTTTCTTCAGTTAACAAGATAACCCTAGAAGCTTTTATGATTTTATTTTTAAATGTAATACGAGTTTGCCTTTGTTACATGTCACTGCTTAGCAAGCTGGGCTACATGCTTTCATCGGGTCTCAATCCCTTTCCTGTGTCTGGCAGTTTTCTTCTATGAGAGGAGTAGGTAGATGATAAGAAGAAGAAGGAATAGAAGGAGAAAGGAGAGGAGGAGGAGAAGAGATTTTAAACAAGTACAATCTTGTTATGTTGGAAGGAATGAAAGTAAAGAGATACACTTTCCCATTGCCCTGTGCTCACTCTACCCCCTCTTTCTGTTCTCCTACCCCTAGTTTCACTGTAAGATTTTTCACCAACTTTTGGGATGCTTAATGAATAAAATGCTGCTCAGCACAACAGATTTACAAAGTGCATTTGAGTGTATAGCTGCTATCTGAAGATTTTTGTTTTTAAAATCAGGTTAGAGCTGTGTCTTTTTCTGGTTAAGCGTATGGCAATTTAGCAGGTGATAGTACTTGGGGTACTTTGCAATCATTCAATCTTATCACTGAAGTTTTTCAGGTATTTTTTCTGAGGACATTTGTACTATTTATTTGTTATAAAATAAAACAGGGTGGATACAAATTGGAAAGCTGAGGAATCGCTTCAATCCGCTGGAAGGAATGGGGAAGAAATAAGCATCCTGAATTTTTAGATGATCTGCACCTTCCTTCAGTCAACTTTAGCAACAATGATGAGGAAAAGTGTTGGAGATATTTTCGGCTAATTTTGTTGTGTTGTAATGAAATTTTTGGTTCCTGTATTGAGCTGATCAGCATTAATATTATCCTAGAAATGCACATGTATTCACATGAAGAAGATAAAGAGGGAAAATGAACTAAGTTTGGAAGGAATTCTCTCCCTGGAAATGGAAATATCTCTTTAAATGAAAGGTATTTTTTTTTGCGGTGCAGAAGAGACATAAAATGAAACATATTCTTAGGGAGTTTTATTTTGCAATGATGTAAAATATTATTTTATATAGATTCTATGCTCTCCTGTGACATATACCTGAAATAAATGTAGTAATAATATTTTAACTGTCTTGAAATCTGAGTTTCTGAATCTTCAGCTTGGCAGCTCAAAGAAAAAAAAACCGCACACAACAATAGGAATAAACAGAGCAAAAAGATTTAGAGAAACAGTCCATTTTCTAAATAGTTGATAGTTTAATCCCTAGAGACCAAGAAAAGGTGGTTCTCTCTCACTCACTCTCTCTCTCTCTCTCTCTCTCATCATTTATTCATTTAAATGTCCAGTCTTGACAGGGATATTCCCCTGCTGTGGAGCTCTGCCGAGGGACTGGGGGTGGGGGAGCAGTCAAGGGGGTAGCATTGGAAAAGCAAGATAAAAAAAAAAATTCAGTCTGTGACCATCTGACTTTCGGCTTCCGCTTACATGAACAGCAGGGGGCGCTCTGATGTTGTCTCTCGACAAGGGAGCCAAGACAGCTGAGATAATACATACAGGCTTTTCCATGCACGCCGCTGATTTTTGAAAAATAAATAAATAAATTAAAAAAAAAATTTAAATGCAGCTCCTAAACCTTCAGCAGCTATCCCACTTGGATTACTTACATTTCGTCTAAAATGTTTTACTTTACTGTCCTTACGTAGTTACCGGGCATTTATAGCCTATTCTTCTCATAGAAACCTCTTTCAATCTACATATATGCAGTATATATGTATAATCTGTCTCCCTTGGCCTGTAATGTACATTAATGCAACTTATTAAATACGACGATGAATAGTCAACATTTTTTTCGCCTGTTAGTTCCGCTGATCCAAGCAGGATTTATTTGCAGATCTAACGTCCTCAAGCCATAATGCGTGATTTCTTTTCCTTAAATAAAATTGGTCAAATGTTGACAACCTTTAAGCCAATCTAACACTCAAGATTAGTGATGGGAAACTAATGAGAAAATATCAGATCGTCGGGCCTGGGGGCTGCCAATTAAATCTTAGCTGATTGAAAAATAAAAGCAGATTTGGGATGGGAGCAGCTCTAGGCTTAACTTTAACTTCTTTTTTTAAGTTGAGGCCCCCCCCCAACACACCCCATAACCTATGCCGCTTCTCATAACAAGCCCCTCCACACACTCTCTTCCCCACCCCCACTCCAATCCTAAAAGCCAAACGTTATTTCTCTGGATATTTCAAGAGATCCAATCAGGATGATCACTTCTTGCACGGTAAATATTAGGCCTTTAAGCAACGTGATTTAACTAATTAGAAAATTTACATCATTAAGTCTCTGGGAGAGAAAAAAGAGAAACAAATCTGTCAGTCATTTTAAAGGAGACAGGCACTATTGAAGTGTGAAGAAATCGGCTCTAATTCAAAAAGGCAACCGGGCAGAAAAAGCCCTCAACATTACCCTGCTAGTTATTAATCAGAAAGGACTCCCTCTTTCCCTGTTTCCTTCTTGTCCCCTACCTCCCCAGCACAGAGTTTTAGTTCAGTTTTTCTGCTAGTCCTCCATGTCATATTAATGACGAAGATTTGTCTATTAAAAGATTTTAATTTGAAAATGTTTCTATGTGAGGAAACCAGAATCCTCGGTGGAGAGTCTCAAAATCACCTCTTTTCCAGACAAATAAACCTGCTGTAATGAACACAACATTCTCTTCCCCCCCCCACCCCTTTTCCTTTCCATTAAGTTCCTATTTTGAAACCTGCTTGGTGAGAACTAGATCGTCTTTGTGTTCTCCTCCCCTCCTCCTCCTCCTCCTTGCACCCCCTCCCCCCAACCAAGAAACTTGGTTTGAAAGGGAAAAAAATACAAATACATTAACAAAGCCCCAGCTCAGCTTTATTTTTTTAAAGGAAAAAAAAAGCCTACAGTTGAGGCTTATGCGCCTAGGCATCAAGGGGTGGGGGATTGATAAAGGTGAGTCAAAAAAGGAAAGATGAACTAATAGTTTTTCCCACCTATATATACTATCCAGTGTATTGTGTGATTAGAGGGAGAGGGTGAAAGGCGGGTGGAGAGGCAATTACTTTAAAATGCATTGTGAGCCAATGCGCCTTTTTCTCTTAGCTCTTTTTTTCTTCCACGGACTAGTTTAGAAATAACACTATTCACATGTCTCCTCCCCTGAACCCCTAGTCAGGCCTTTGCTCCCCTCTCCCCCTCCCACAGTACTTCGTACATACATCCTTCCCTCGAACTCCTTTTATCCCAAGCATGCTGAAAGTTGGTCTCTACCAAGTTGGAAAGAACACTGCGGGCACGTCCTTCAGGATACCAAGGACCTTTCCGAAGATCTCCTTTGGACCTTAAGCTTAGGAAGTGGATGGCCGCACCTTAACTGAATGAATATTTTTTATGTTAAAAGAGGTCCCAAAGCTTTCCCCACTGTCTCTATTTTATTCCTTCCCTATTTCCCTCAATGTATGAAACTTCCACATATGATCTAAGGATTTAGTGTAACTTCGGCTCCTAATTCTTCTACCTAGCTTATTCTTACAGAGGTTTTCACTAGACTTTTTTTTTTCTATAAAGTCCTTAATCTGGCATCTGAATAGCTTCGTACAGTTAGGTAGGTAATGCACATGATGGCCAATGATACCCAATCATTTAGGGCCAAAATAGATTGTCCGTGGATTTTCCTGGGTTTTGCTTTGGGTTAGATAGGTGAGAGCAATAGAGACAAGTTATTTATACAATTACAATTAATTTGTGGGATGGATGCTCATGGTCAGTAGCACATGTGGAAATGGAAGCACATCTGTAAACACTGAACACTACAGAGGACTCCTGAAAACTATTCCCAAAAGAACTCAAGGCATACACAGAGTAGGAGAGTTAAGTCGGCCACACAGTTTCGAATTCATATTGGGGTTGGGGGGGAGGGGATGGTAGGGAAGAAAAAGCAAAAAAACGTGGTGAGGCTGTTTGGAAAACTCTAGGGTGATCCTCAATGAAACCATTTTCTGATCGTCGTTAAAGCAGATGGAGTCCAGTGCGCTGTCCCTCTGAGAAAAAGTGGACTGAAATGGACACTTTGTCACTTTCAGGAGGCGGGACCAGGAGAGGTGGAAACATACAAGACAATGGCCTTTGGCAATGGAAAGATCTCTTGGCGAGGCTCACCACCCGCCCCCCTCCCCACCTTTGTTGCCTTGGTTTGGTTTGAAACCATCTACTTTGCTGGGAATCGCTGGGGGAGAGGGAAAGAAGAGGGGGAGGGGATCGGAAACGACTAGAATCAGTCTCCTCCAGGATCTACTCCAAGGCAGAGGATTATAATAAAATTTACAGCGCCTTTAACAACTCACAAAATAAAGCATTAAAATTCCCTTTAATTGAGAAAAATATTGATTTTTTAACTCTAGAAAAAGCGAAATCGTAATTTAACTGCAAATTTTTAGGGGAAAGATTATGGGTGTAACTGCAGCCATATTTATGAATATGCCCTTTATATGGATGCAAGATCCCATCTTTAATTGAGCTACTTTATGAAGTGATAAAAAACAAAAGAAAACCTGACAGAGAAATGGTTTTAAAAGAGGACCAAAGGTAATTTTCTTTCTCAGTTTGTCAAACAGCTGCCTTACTTTTCTGAAACGGGGAAAAAAACAATCCTCCTTTTCTTCCTTCCCCTCCCCCAAAGAGAAAAACAGGGGGAAAAGGAAAGCTAGAAGAGATGAAAAGAAGGGAAAATCACAGACCTATATAAAAACAACCCAACTGTAAATACGTTGATAGACTTTACCAGGAGAAGAATAAAACCAACACATTTAGAGAAACAGGGTCAGGAGCAAAATTGCAAACTCCTTTTAATGTAGCTGACCTGGTTCTATTTTCTTATTCTCTGTTTTGTTTTGTTTTGTTTTGTTTTCAGGGGTGGGATTCATTGGTGGATGGGGGAGTAAGGAGGAATCAGACTTTCTGTGTTATTTCTGTATCGGTTTTTGGTATTATGGAAGAGTAAAGAAGTTTTTGTTTGGTGGTTTTTTCATTGATCAGTCACTCCGAGCTAATGTAATTATCCTCATCAATAGGAGGCTGCAGAGAGAATCATTATGTGGGTGACATTGATAAATGATCACCCAAGAACGGCCCTCTCTTGGGCAACCCCCACATCTGACCCTCCCACATATACAATGTAGTCATAGAAACACCTTGAGAGCCTCTAACACTGCCGCAAAGGGGGAAAAGAGGGAAAAGAAAAGGGGGGGTGGAGAATGAGGCGAGGACGGATTCAAACCAATACTAACAACAAAAACAACCAAAAAGAGGGAGGAAAGAAAAGAAACCCCATACTCGTCACCAACCCCACTCTTAGTTCAACAAAGTGAATTTCGCCCTCCAGACTGATACATTCCTCCACACCTTTTTACATTTGCGACCTCAATACCAACAACATCTGATGTTTGCTGAGACACATATTCAAATAGGTTTTTCCCATGGAGTTAAATAATTAGGTTAGGTAAACTGTAGGAATTTATTTCTCGCGCTGGATTCATCGAGAAAGCTGCGAGAAAATGGAAACCCCTTGGTTTAAAGAGACTAAAAACAAACAAAAATATTAAAACAAAAATAAAACAAAACGTATTTTTAAAAAAGAGCAGCAAACTGGAGCTGGACTGTTCAACCCCAGGTTTCCCCCACTATAAACTGGGTGAGCACCTCATTTTGCTTTAGCGACTTGTTCTCAGTAGCTCTAATTATGATATAATAGATTTCAAGATTATTCCTCTGTCACTGGAGGGGGGGGGGGATGATCCCTACCAAGCCTCCTTTTCATCTTTCGATTACTTTATTTAAGTAAATAAAAAGTATTGAGACTAGTAATTGATTTATAATGACCCATAAATCGATGTAAGAAAGCAGGAGTTGGGGGGTGGGATGAAGGTGGATTCGAGGCGAATAGGCAAAGGGGGTGTGGATGCTGTTTATTTATTTTATTTCTAAACCTTCAACTAAAGTAGCTTTGACACTGTTTGGGGCTGAAGGGGAGGAGCTGTTCTGCTGCGCCGGATCATCCATCATCGCTGTCACTGAGAGTCTGCCCCGAGGAGCCGTAGACGCAATCTCCCTTCTGTCTCTACATCGAAACTATTAATATTAAAACCTCCCTTCAAACACTTCCCCAACAGTCTCTACTCTCATCATAGTCTTCCCGGCCTTCCCAATCAGATCCATATTTCACCTCAGCTGCAACTCTAGTCTAGCTTAAACTGAATGGAACAAGACGGAAGAAAATGCGATGTTTGTTTACTATTGTGATTGTTTTTGTTAAGATTGCCCTTATCTTCGCGTTTAAAGGAAGATTACACCCCCTCCTCCCTTCACTCCTCCATACCCCTTTTTGTGTGGGAGTGTAGGAAAGAGGGGGAATGGGGGCGGGGTGGAGCTGGAGTGTACATCTCGCTTATCTGAAATAGCCACCTCAAATAAATAGTCAATGGAAAATATTAATCATCCTGCTCCCCTTTCCATGGTCCCCGCCCCCTCCTCTTTATTTAGAGAGATACATATGTATCAGGGTTGGGAGAGAGTTGCTGTTCAAAAGCCCGGATCACTCTAGGAATCGGAACACACGCACACAGTCTCATCTCATACCCAGGAATCTTAAGCAGAGGACCTCATACTCTTTATCAAATTCTTGGGCTGTAAGCCTAATAGGTAACTTGTGGAGGACACTACTCCATCCCCTTTGAAAAGAGGTTCAGGAGTCTGACAGCTGTTAGAGATATTTGCCACATTTCCCCTCCCAAATCTGCTCTGGGTTAACATGACAGGAGAGCCTACCTCATGAATCTCTCTACAAGCAGAACTTCTATGATGAGAAAAAGAGAGGCATGGGGGGAAGGGAAGAAGAGACTGATAGACGGACAAGAGGGGGGAAAAGAGAAAAGATGAGGAAGGAAACTAGACATGTATAAAGACAGACTTTTTAAAAAATCTTTTTCTGTAAAATGGGTTTTCTTGTCTAAATTGCCAATCTCAGAATTTCTTAAAGAAATGGAAGCTTTAAGGAATTTTTTCCTTCTGTTTTTCCCCCCACATAAACAACGTGTTTTTATATTACTCTTGTTTTTGAGAACATAAGCAATTTCATTCAGACTACAGTATTTCCTTTAACACTATATCACTGTCAAAACACCATCCCCAGTTTCTTTGCTTTTGACAGCTGAGTATTTCTTAAATATACCCAAATCAGAACACTCCATACTAAATAGTAAACCTCAGATAAGAGCAAGTGCCTTATAATGCGGTACAAAAAAAGCATGACAAAAGTAACCCTAGATAATCATGCAAACTCCCCACTTTGGCATGGCTGAATTTTTTTTTCTAGATACCCATAACAGATGGGTAGAAATCTTGAAATTATATATGTATAAAATTTTGTTAGCTGAGAAATACCAATAAGCCTTATTCTAATTATTGCTTAACTTTTAATATTCATGTGTGTTAAAGTTAGGATGACAGGACCTGGGAGTTTTGTATGTTTTTTGGAGAATCTAGGTCCAGAGATGATTTCATTAATTAAAAGGTAGAGAGCTCAGGCTACTAAATTTAAATGAATGTCCTAATAATAATCCCATAAAAATGTTTCCTAAACATCATTCAATTATGAAACAAATCCTCCAGCATTTACTGCATCGAATGGAAGAACATTAACAAGTAAATCTTAGTAGGAGAGGTTTCTAATTTATGAATGGGAAACTAGTCAAAATTTCATTAACGGTGTAGTGTCTTAAAATTAAAATTCAAATCTTTAAATAATTTTTTAAATTTATTTTTCTGTTAGGTAAATAGTGGAAATATAAGGTAGACCACTCATCCCCTTCTTTTTAGTTCCAAAACTCGATTTTCATATGTAAACAATAGCCTAATAGTTAACTGATTAGTTTTAACAAAATGTTTATAAAATGTCTCATAAATGAATATAAAATAAGATACCTTTTCTTCTTTCATATATGTAAGTACATATGCTTCTCTATAGACATAGTGTATTGTGGGTGTGGACACAGACATATAAACACACACACACACACAACACAAAATGGGGAGAGAGGCACTGGGAAGTAGAAGCTAGTAAGGCCTGGCTCACAATACAAACTGATTTTGTGATCCTGGGCATTCCACTTAACCTCTCAGTTCACTAGTCAACTCTCTAAGGCTATAGAAGTTGTAGAAAAAATGTCAACCTGCCCTGGTAGAGGGAGTTTACTCATTAAGAAATCCTATATTAATGAAATCAAAGGTCCAGTTTTTATCCCAATCCCTCATTTAACACAATCACCTTCCCCACCCCCCCACTCCCCTAGAATGGGATAACTGAAAGAATTCCAATAACATTTTACTTGACTTTCAAATCCAGCTTTGCATAGATAATGAATGCCTCCTTTATCACTTGGAAAGCATATATCAGTGGATATATCTTTTAATATCATCCTATCTAAAGATAGAATATTAATATTTGGGAAAATGCTAAGATAAATAACTTCATAGTAAAAACTTTCTGAGTAATTTTTGTTTTTACATTTTTCTTGTGAGAGGTTATTTTATAGGATGATAGATTTAAAGCTAGTAAGTATCCCTACCTTCATTTTATTGATGAGGAAACTGAGGCCACAGAGGTTAAGCGATTTGCTCAAGGTCATGGAGGTAGTGACAAAATTGGGATTTGAAGCCAGATTGTCCGACTCCAAATCCATTCTTCATTCCATTTAGTATAGATTGTATTTTCAATATGGACTAGTTAATGGCACAGACTTTCAGTCAATGTTGGATGGCTTCTTTTGGGGTAGATGGTAAAAGGGGAGGTTGTGAGGTGTATTTTTTTAATGCAAAAACAAATCAAAATACCTCAAGGTGATTCAACAAGGCATCACATAAGTATGCATGCACAGATACAGGTATGTGCCAGAGGACAGGGTAGAGGAAGAGAAACATTTTAAGAATATGTTAAACAACTATGATTACTTAGTTTTGCCTTAACATTTCAAAACTCTAGGATGATTTACTCATCATAAGTAGAGTTTAAATCTATATATTCAGCAGCATTTAAGAAAGCGAGGTTGAAGAAAAAAGCAGACAGCTGAATTGTCTTTTAATACAAAAAATGCTCTGACAAATTTTGGTGAATGAATGTACTTTTATCACTAAGCAACAATGACACAACGAAACCTCCCCTATTTTTGCAGAGAATAAACATGGGAAGTTTCATCTAGAAGTCTCTCGAATGTTTTAACTCCTAAATGGAGAGGGTCATGTGGAAGGTGATCTCTCAGCCTAGCTTATAACACACACAATTTTGTACCTTTCGAAGTTTTCTGCTGGTAGAGCTCACAGGTCAAACATACATTCGAAAGGTGGCCGGTGATTACCTTAAAATTGCTGGTAGGTTAAATTTTAAATATACTCAACTTCTGGTGAAAACAAAAAAATAAAACAAAACGCACACACCAACCTTTCAGTGCCTTAGACATTTCATATTGTGTAACCGCTCCTCAAAATGATTAAAAACACAAAAGCCTAACAAAAAATCAAAAATGAAATATTTATTACCGCATTTTGTGACTTAACACCTTTTTTTAAACATAACGTCACAGTCCTCATACAAGTATTTTAATGTAAATTTGACAAAGCTTAAAGGTAACAGCATTTTCTTCTAGTGAGGAACACGTGCTGAGAAAAAGAATTCATGGACATACAATACCAATTCCACAGCAGATCTGATACTAGCAAAAACATTCTTTTTTTTTCAATTGAGGTAAACACATAGAATATCTAACATGAAACAATTAATAGACCGAACTCTGTACGAAGTTTGTTACAGTATTCTCTTGCTCTTTTTTTCCCCAAGCTTTGAGTTTATGATAAAGTTCTAGGTTTGGTACAAAGACCATTAATAACTTTTTTTGTTGTTGAGGAAAGCTGCCCAACTTAAGTTTGTTTTGTCCAAAGCCAAGGCTCAGAACTACTGGAAGAAGCTCCTGCTTTGTCTTTAAATCTTCACCGGCAAGCTCTTTGAAGAAGAGTCCAAAAAAAATAATGATTGGCTTATGAAGCACAAACTATAAAGATCTGTTTTGAAACTAAAGGACACATTTATGAAGGAACAAAAGCTGGGCATGGAAACACATTCTTGAAGCTGGATACTGAGTAGTTGAAGTCCAGCAAAACTTTCATCGTTCATCTCCAGGGTAGGTCTTTCCTGAATGGCCCAAAAGGTTTAATATATGCCATAATATTTCCTGGATAGTGAATTCACAGATGAACCAAGACAGTCATTCTTTTGGGAACAACACACATAGTGTGGAAAACAAGGATATATTTTTTTTCTTCTAAAACTATTTGAGGCAACATAACGGAGTGATCAACAGAAATATACAAGTTTAACTTAGTTCCTATGGTTTATACTACAGTAGTTATAACTCTCGGAGTCTTTTTCCAGAGGATCTTTACATGGACAGAATTGTTTCAGTGAGCCCATGATTTCACATTTTTGTGTTCTTGTTGCATTGGTCCTCTGTTGCTTGATGAAAAATGACAAAAGTAAAAAATAATCACAGCTGTCTGGAATTTCATATTAAGTGTCAACATCTGGTCAAAGTTCAAAAGTCTTAAAATAGTTTCTGTGTTTGTTTGTTTTCCCTTGAGTTCCCTTATACTATTGGG
>WOXC01006064.1:327500-387500 GCA_011680675.1 Gymnobelideus leadbeateri | reverse complement strand
TCTTTGGGAGATTCAGCTTTCCTTTGCAGCTGGCCATAAATGAGGACCAGGCTTTGCACTCTCTGCTTTCACAAGGTATTGTTAGGTCAGCAAAGCCATCAATTAGGCTGTCTGAAGTTTTATCACCAACACAGCAGCAATAAGTGCTGGCCCAGAAAGACTTCTGCTCTTCAGCAACTCCTGCAGTTTGAGCCTGTAAAGTCAGGGGTCATTTGGAGGTCAGTGCCAGTTGGGGGCGACCTTTTCAGCCAATACTGGGACACCCAGGGCAGAGGATAAGGTAACTGCCAACCATAAACTAAGGCACCTTTCAACTCACCAGAAAGGGGGGTGCCTCAGGTACACATGTTTAATATTAGTCCCAAAGTAACTTTTTAAAATCAGGTAGTGGATGAATCACAGGAATGTTAGGAGAGAGAGTCAGTTAGTTACTTGGTTTAAAAAAAAAAAAAGAAAAAAAAGCCTGGATCTAATTTTGTTGGTAACCCAAAAATAAGTGCCTACTTCATGTTACTTTAATGTTTAATAATGCCCATCAAATATTCATGTACAGACTGAAGTAGGATGATAAAAAGAATCCATTTTATTTCTCTAAACTTAATGAAAACAAAGCAATTTCTGCCACTTGCCAGGTATACTCATCCCTATACTTCAGAGAAATATGCATTGTCCATGTGGAATTTACATAAAGATTCAATAACGCTGTGTTTTTAGCATGTGTGCATGGGCCCGTGCCCCATGCAGGAATACTGGTAGGTAATGGCTTAAAAATAAAAATAACATGGAACAAGAATAACTTTAAATATTTTTTTTTTCCATTTTCAAATCTTAAGCACAAATCTGCCTTAATGAAGTTTGGCCTTTAGCTCCCCTCCCCTTCAGGAATCTTAGTTGGCCATCATTGTGCCCCCACGGTCCCCTGCTACTGCTATAGTCAAGAACTGAAAATTCAATTCTGCCTGACCTTATTCTCCTACTTCTGCTGATTAGCCAGCAGAATCCCAGCATTCTTAGCTGAGCGTCAAGGAGGCACTCGGAGCTCGGCGCTCCTACAAGGTTAAAGTCCATCACAGACGAGAAAAGACAGTACACATTTATTTGTTTATACCTGCAGTAAGCACTCTAGTGGGAATTCCGCTAGACAGATGCCGAAATGCTGCAAGGAACACCAAAGGGCTCTTTTGCATATGGTGTTTGTATCCAAAACCTTCTTGATTCCTTAAGAAAGTATTGCTCAGTTGTCAAAAAATGCCTTTGGATTGGCTAAGAGGAAGCTTCAGTGATACAAAGTAAAGACAAAGGGAAAGTGTGATCTGTATCTCTCTTCCTTCCCCTGATTTCTGACCCTATCCCTAGGACTTCCAGCAATGTTTCCCTTCTTCTGGACAAAGGGTCACAGATAGGAGCTTAATTTCTCACCTTTTCCTATCACCTCTGTAGCTGTACCAACAGAGAACTGACCTGAACCTTTTGCATTCAGTCATCTTTTATCAGCTAAAGTTAAGGCCAATAGAGATTAGCAGAAAAGCCAGATAAGAATGTTTTCTCTCCTCCTAGGACTTTCTAATGGACTATTCAGAAGGGCAAGATTTTACCTCCTTTATGGGCTACTAAGTGCTAATCCTGGTTTTGTTTTTTTTTTCCTTTACTCTCCAACTCCATGGGTAAAACGAATTGCTATTTTTTCCCTTTTTAATTTCACCCTTTTACTCTTTTATTATTTACATCTGGTAGCTGTTCCCTTATTTATGTCTCTCTCTCTCCAGTCCCCAAAACACTCCCTCACTCACCGAACAGCAAGGCATCATGGTTCTTAGTTCTCAGCAGGAGAACTCCACACTGTCTTCAAACAAATAATTAAGGGGAAGGTTAAAGGTTCACTTAAAGGTCATTTCTTTGGATACTCCTCAGAATGTTTACATTAGTAAGAAAAAAAAAGGGGGAGTCTGCTCAAAAGGTTTTTCAATGAGGTTTACACAACAATACAGAACATTAAAAAAGCATTCTGTGTCCTAGCAGGTCTTTATAGGCACACTGAACTTGGAAATGTCACTCCAGGATTACATTTTCAGCAAGTTACCATGGTATGGACTTGATGTTCATTAGAAGTTATGGCAGTGGCTCTTTCAGAGGGGGTGGGGGGTGGAGTCCAATTCAGTCTAGTTCTGCTGAGCCAATGTGAATAGGAACTTCCAAAGTGTTTTATCCATAAGATCCCTTTTTCCCCCCAAAGGATGATGATGGTTTTGCTCTTGTCCACTGATTTCATTTGGAATTTCCAAAATTGCCTTCTGCCACCCAAATGTGATATGTTCTCATCACCATTCCTGTCCAGATTCATAATTCTACCACTTTTCCAAAATGATAAAGGATTTAAACAAGAAACTATTGAGATGGCTAAGACTCTTGATCAAGGAATCACTTTAAATATTGCAAATGGTTTTAAAAAACAATTAGCAATAATATGAATTGCTCATTATGAGGAAACTTTCACATTAAAAACAAAAAACCCTTCCATGTTACCATGGGAGCCAGAAGTCTTTCTAGCAGAAAACACACCAAAATTTTCAGTACATCTAAGTCATTTTTCCCCCAAGCTGGGTCTGATATTAATTTGCTTACTATTGGTAAAAAGGAAATTTCTCTCTATAATCATTTCATAGAATTATGCCAAACGTGCAAACTTTTTTTCCATTTACTTTGATCTATTTAAAAGCAATTCTTTATATTTCAGCAAAAAGATGGACATTCTATTAGACCGGTTTAGTAGTAGTAGATGACTATCCATTTAGATTCCCTGTAAAATTTGTAGGTTCTAATGTGCAAACTATTGAACTTGAACATTTGAAAATCCAAGTTCCATTCCCATGGAAAAATTCAACTTATTGCTTCAGAAACAAAAGGCTTATTTAAAGAAAGCTCAGAAGGTTTCTTGGACATTAAATGATTCTTACAAAATAACATTTTGATGAGTTAAGTGTAAATGAATCAGACACATATGGATTAAGTTATCCTTGAATTTCACACAGGTTTTACAAATAAGAAGAAAAGAGGGTCTTGGCAAAAACTTTTTTGGATTTTGCCAAACCCAAAACATTTAAAAAATTGTTCGAGGCATCCAAAGAACCAAAATGTATCCTGCTTCACCCAACTTAAAAAAAAAAAAGAAGAGTCCTATCAATTATTACCTATTTTCCCTTCTTTATCCAATATTTTAAAATTAATTTGCTATAATGTCATTCTATAATGATCCAATTGTGAGAATTTGATAGGCCTCCATCTTAAGAAAATATATCACTAAAAGGTGGGATATTTTTGGGGGGGAGATACCTAAAACTAGGTATCAAACAGCTGCTAAGATCATTTTGAGGTCTGTATGTGAGATATTTTTTTGTGGAAGAAGCCCTGAGAGTTAACACCTTGTGATGTTTTAAGGACTGCACATTATTCTATTTGTGAGTGCAACACTTAGAAAATTAGCACCCTAACTTGTAGTGGGTCCCTTGATTTGTACTGTCTCAGATTAGATTCCAGACATTTAGCTCTGTATATATATAGCCTAAATATACAAGACTGAAAACTTTCTATCTAAAATTCATCTAAATAGAAGATACTTCAATACAAGTGACAGATACTTAAAATATGACCAACCTTGATGTCTAAGAGAACCTATTTCTTATAATCTAGTAACATTCTGAAAACAATACAACTTCTCTCTGTCAATATTTTCCTCAGAGAAAACAAATATGCTAAAAAAAAAATGGTTATCATTGAGAGTCATCTTTTTCCTGGAATGATGTCTCTTGGAGACCAATAACCTCCTTAAAGGAGAATCAAACGACATGGCTTTGTACACGTTTCTGCAACTGAAATCTGACCACCTTGGTTTTTCTTTTAAAGAATTTTTTACTCCAAAGCATATTTCAGACTGACAGAAGTAGGCTTGGGTGTCATTCCAGATTGTTGTTGAGTTTTTCTTTTCTTTTCTCCCCCCTCCTCCCCTCTCCTTTAAATGGCTGATAAATCCCTTCTTTCTGGTTCACTTACTTTATGCCACACCTGGTAACCAATTCCTCTAGGCAATATTCCTTTTCTAAGAAAATGCAAGGCAAAGTGCTGTCACCTGGAAGTCTTCCAGGCCTGTAGATTCTCTTCAGTCAAGAAAATTAAGACTTGAAGTCATTTTCATTGGAAGGGTTAAGCAAATTGTTGTTGTTGTTCATTTTGGTTTGGTTTTTTTTTTTAAGTTGTGTCTGACTTTCCATGATCTCATTTGAGATTTTCTTGGCAAAGGTTTGCCATTTTCTTCTCCAGCTCATTTTACAGATGAGGAAACTGAGACAAACAGGGTGAAGTGACTTGCCCAGGGTCACACAACTGGTAAATGTTTTGGATAGGACTTAGCTGTTGACTAGAGAGGGGGCATCTGATAAGTGTGTGAGGGAGGGAGGGCAGTGCAAGGAGATGTTGCAGGCAGCACAAAAATTTGAATCTCAAAATTTTGCAAATTAAAAGCACCTCCACGTTCACCTACCACAAACATTCATACATAGAGGTCTCGTTTTCAAAGCCTGAAGTTGTAGGTTCCAGGAAAGATGTTTGAATCCTGGCAACAATGAAAGATTTTGCCTTTTTTAAAAAAGCCCTTCCTCATGCCCACATGGAGGTAATTCAGTTATTAAGTTTCCTCAATTTTTTTTTACTCCAAGATCACAAGAAAGCAATTCTCTCTATACTGTGATTCTGGCTGAGAACAAGACTTTTCTAAAGAAAATATTAAAATGGGGGCAGCTAGGTGGCACAGTGAATAGAGCACCAGCCCTGGAGTCAGGAGGACCTGAGTTCAAATCCGATCTCAGATACTTAGCACAAAAACTAGCTGTGTGACCTTGAGCAAGTCACTTAACCCCAATTGCCCTCCAAAAAGCAAAAAAAAGAAAGTATTAAAATGACTAAACTTGGGCAAGTCACTTAACCCCAATTGCCCTCCAAAAGCAAAAACAAAAATGTATTAAAATGACTAAATTAGGTAAGCTAATTTGATGATTTAGAATGAGTGCTCAGGCACATGAATGGTTGGTTATGTGTGCAAGCCCATTTCACATCAATGGCTAGACAGCAGGTCTTGTTAAATAGCTATGGATGTACACAGTAGGCAAATGAATGGGAATTGCATAATTGCTTAATATTACTTCCATAGCTTTAAATAATTTCCATTAGTTGAGAGTGACAATTTAATGCAATATTAGATTTATACACAAAACTCAACTTGTACCACAATTCTGTATTTCTTTCAAAGTGGGGGATTCTCTCCACTAGTACAGATCACAACCAGAATTGTTGTGAGGAGTTGACTGAGGCATGTAGAGGTCCATTGACTTACGTAGGGTAGTCCCAGTGGTATTTTGACCCATATCTTTCTACTTACAAGACTGGGAGAAATGAAGACATTTTGGTAGGCAAGGTCACAAATACTTTGCACATCTGTGAACACATTCTCATTAGGGGAATGTCTACTGGAGAAGTAGACTTCAGGCAAAATTGCAAAGAAGGTGAAAAATGAGGGACCCAAACAATATCGTCTTAAAGTTCCTTTACTACTAAATATACCTTATTACTCTAAACGTTTGTTCTCGGTTTTCCTCCACCTGTTCATTCAGTATTCTTGTTTTGCCTGACTACAAGACCACTAGGATGCCTTGATTACCTAGTTTCTTCTACTGAATTTCACAACCCTGGACTCGGACTTCCTCAATAATGCCATGTGTCAGCCTTTTCTGGTTTTCTCCTAAATTCTCTCAAAATTTATCTACCTCCTTAAAAAAAAAAGGACTATGTTCTCTCAGAGAGGACAGCTAACCAATCAGATAATTAACTCTTGCTGCCCTAATACCCATGTGTGATGTGAGGCAAGTCACTTAACCACTCTGGGTTTTAGTTCCATCTCTGTAAGATGAGGGAGTCAGATTAGCTGATGTCTGAGGTTCCTCCAATGGCTAAGATTTCATCTTGACAATATACCTCCAAGGCAACACTCATTCAACACATCAGGGGCATTTTGCTCAGTGTCTTAATTCAAAGTGTATTGTGTAACGCTGATGGTGGGAATCTCACATACTGTGGCAGGTAGATTGGGAGATGTTTGGGGCAGGTGAGACCTCATTGCTCTGATTCTTACTGTATAGGCTGCCACCTAATCTGCCTACACACAGGGCCAGACTTGTTTGCTCAAATCAAATTTAATGCCCATGCTTTCTACGTATCCTGAACTCCAAAACAATATTTTACTCACCTGCCCTAGGCCTAGAACAATTTATAACAACTTCATTCATTTTATTACATGGTTATGAACTTCCTGGAGGTAAAGCCAGATCAGTAAACCAGATCAGTTGGTAGGCTAATTCATTTGGGGGTACATACTCATAAGCCTTATGTAGCTAACAATATAGCTTTTAGGATGGGGAGAGGAGCAAAAGCTTTTGAGAAATTTCCAACTAGATAAAAAATTACGTTTTATTTCTTTTCAAATGCTGAGCAACAATAAACACTATTCCGTGAATTTAATCACAGCTGATGGCACATAACAAAACATCCCAGCAGGTTATGATTTTTGAAGCACTATTACTCTTTCAGAATGCCATCCAATTATTCATATGTGGTTATTTATCGTAAACTATAAATATACTCTTTCTAGAGTTACCTGAAACCTGAGGAGAGGAAACACAAATTCCCTAGCTTTCCACAACTGGGATCTATCCCCTTCAAGATAAAATGCTAAGTCAATAGACATAAGAAGGAACATATTACCTCAAACCTGTTCTTGATTTATTGCTGATGAGAATCACCTAGAAGCTGAATTACTTTGAAAGTTTTACCACTGATATTTAAATTTCAGGTTGGTATACCTACCGCTTATAAGAGGTTCTGAAAACAACCTCTTTTACCAAATACCAAAGGCACATGGCAATTTTATTCCAGCCTATCAGCAGGAAAGGCTGTAAGCCATTTTCAAATGGATCCTTAATTCCCAGACCTGTTCATTTGTTTGGATACTCCAGACTGGATTTTTCAACCACTTAAGTCACCTGACAGTCAGTTACAAACGTTTCTGGAGAGTTGCTATTAAGTTTTCGTCATTTACTAATTCGCCCTAAGAGGAGGGAATCCTGATGAATTTAACATCTGTTTAACTTTTATGCTCACCTTTGATGGAAGTATTAATTCTCTATCCTACTTCTCAGTGGAAACTACCTAAGCATTAACTTGCCAGGAAAAAAAAATGCACTGAGCTGTTTAGCAATTATGTATTAGATGTGTTTGAAGAGATCAAGGTGCACTCCTATGCCCTGTGCTATGGATATATCTCTGATTAGCTTGTCATCCGCTCTGAAGAAGATGTAGGCTGATTCTCCTAGACTGTAGAGCAGGCCAGCTGTTAGCTGCCTGTCAAGCCCTCAAGTGGACAAGTAGTCCAGGAGCAAAAATGTCACTCCTTTGATCTGGCAAGGAGCAGCTGCTGATTTATAGAGTAGGACTTTGTTCTTCCGTTCTATTTTACTTTCTTTCCTAAGGCAGAACCACAAAATCCAGGAGAAAAAAAAATGTGCCGTTCCCTGCAACATCAACAAGCTCTGACAACTGCAACAGGGTTTTTCTTGGCCCTAACAAAGCTCTCAGGCATCTCCTTTGACGCTCACCTTTTTCTCCCTCCCACTCCTCCCCCCCCCTTTTTTTTTGCAATGCGGTAGTTATTGTTTAATTCAGCTTCTGTAAATGGAATGGACTCTGGCCAGCAAGCCTGGGGCATAAACACACCTGTGTGAAAGGAGCCTTATTGTAGCAACCATCGACGACCAAGCTGCACATGAACTACCAGTTCCTGAGTTCAGAAAGAACTCTCCATTTTTCCTGACAGCAAATTTTACCCTAAGTGAGCTTCTATTTTTGGAGGCACTGACCTACTCAATGACCAAATTTCAATCATTTCCTCCTTCCATTGTCATTAAAATATTTAAGTTGAAGAGGAAAAAATAGTCTGGACAAACTTATTTTTTTTCCCTGTCACTGAACAGACCAAAATCAAAGTAATTTGATCTGTCTAATCTTTATATAATTTTCATTATATGTAGTGAGACAAAGCAGTGTATTGGTGTTAGGGCCATGGCATTAGGCAGATCTGGGTTCAGGTCCTTCCTCTGACATATGCTGTGTGACTGAGCCAACCTCTCACTGCCCCCAAGCAATTTGCTAATCCTAATAAGGCACAGATCAATTTTTGCTTTGCATCAGTGGAGGGAGCTTCCACACCAGAAGTGATTTCTTCAACTGATGAAATTACAAGTCCATCCCCCAACAATAATTTTGATCATTTAAAAACTAAAGAAAATGTATTAGCAAAAGTGACCCCCAAATCATCAATGCATTGGTTTCCATAGTGCTGGTCTCATTATCAGCAACTTACACTGACAAAAGCCTCCCTGAATAACATTTGGGGAAATTACCACACATGCCACCCACATCTTACTTGCTAGGAATTAATATGGCCTCATACTCATTATCATATTCTCAAGAGGATCAACCTGCCAGGTCAATGAAGCTTTGTATGGAAGGTAGAAAATTATTTCTGTATGCTAGAAGATACGCTTCATGAATTTACTAGCCAGCATTTTTTTAATCAACTGGCAACATCACCAATTATTTTCTAGAACTTATCACTTATATGCCAGCGAGGAATGAATATCTAGAAAGTAAGTAAATAAATAAATCTTCTTTCGCAGAAGGGAGGAAAACAGATGGCTTCTGGTCTAAAGATACAGAGAAGCACCAAACTGGAAGACCATGAAGATCATCTAGCAACAATTCTCAAACTTTTTGGTCTAGGCCTCCTTTACAGTCCTAGAAATTCTTGAGTTCCCAAAGAGCTTTTGTTTATGTAGGTTATATCTATCAACTTTGTTGAGTCATTTTTTCAGTCGTGTCTGACTCTCCATGGCTCCATTTAATCAAGAGGACCAGTTAGATATATTAAAATAATAAGTCCATGGGAGAGCTGATGAACCAGAGAGAAAGGGAAAGAAATGTAACATACATTTATTAAGCAAATGTATAACTAGAACTCTGGTAAATTCTTTACAAATATCTCATTTGATCCAGGTAGTAGAAGTGAGAATGAAAAGAAAGGGGTGGGTTCAAGAGACATTTAAGGGGCTAGAATGGACAGGACTTGGAATCTGGTTAGACATGGGAAGTGTAGGAAACCTACAGATACAGAAAGATATCAGAGGTAAATGGGGTTAGAGTGAGGCAGGGTCCCCTCCCACCTCCCCTAGGGGTGATAGTGAATGAGGTTATTAGTTAAGTTTTGTACATGTTAAGTTTGATGTGTGATTGGGACATCAGATGGCATCTTGAACATCAGGTTAGGAACATGGAACTTGAACTCTGAAGAGTTCAGGGCTGGTGAGAGAGATTTGGGAGTCTTTAGATAAAGTTTATAATTAAAGTCACAGAGCAAAGAAATTTGCCAAGCAAGAAGAGGCAAGCCCCAAGGACAGAATCTTGGGGGATCCTTCTATTTATAGAGTGGTGGAAAGATGAGGAGCCAGTGACAAGAAGTGGGAGGAAAGGTAGGAAGAGAATGACAAGAGGGCAATGTTAGGTAAGCTAAGGAAGAACAGAACATCAATAATGATGGGACAATCAGTTATAATAACATACACTAGCAACAGAGAGCAGGTCAAGTAACCAAGCATTTATTAACCACTTAATGTGTTCCAGGCCCTGTCCTAAGCACTAAAGAACAGCTCCCGCCCCCCAAGGAACTCACAGTCTAATGGGGGAGGGGGAAAGAGAGGGAACACAAAAATAGTTATGTACAAGCAAGCCATATACAGAATAACTTAGAGGTAATCTCACAGGGAAGTCATTATCTTGTGTTCAAACAAACATTACGCAAGTGCAGAATGGGGCAGGTGTAGATAGATAGACACCAGTTCAAGAGGAAACAATTGTTGAGCGGAGACGGGCAGGAGGAGGTTTAGTGGACTGTGAACTCAGTATGAGTCAGTGGAATGATATGTTGGCCAAGAAGGCTACTGAAACCAAAGGCTACAGTAATAGAGGTATATTGTCCAAAATGAGTGAGCAGATGGACCCACTGAATTCTGCACTGGTCGTGCTATATCTGTAGTATTGTTATTAGCACTTGGCACCACCACTCTTTAGGAAAGAGACAAGTTGTCATGGCTCTTAAATGCCAAGTCATGGAGGTGAGATTTAATGTGATTCAAATACAAGAAAACCATGCTTGAGGACGATTACTTCATTAGTTTTATGACTGTAATGGGGAAGAGGTGATGGTGGTCTGAACAAAAACTTAAGAGTAAAAGGAATAGCAAAATCCCAAAGATGTGACAGAGAATGAATTTTTCTGAATTGGGTGATGAATTAGCTATGTGGGAGACAGAAAGACATATGAAAGTTTAAAAAAAAAAAAGAAAAACAAGGTAAAACTGGTCACCTGGAAAGATGATAGCAGTTGATGGCAATGTAAAAATCAGGAAACGATCTCTTCTTGGTGGTGAAGGTACGGGTTAAAGATGAAATTTAAAAATTATTTTTAAAATACATTTATCAACCCATTAAATTTCCCTCTACTAAGACCCTTTATGGCACCATAGATCTAGATTCAGAAGGGACTGCAGACGTCATTTTGTCCAACCTCCTAATTTTATGGATGAGGAAACTGAGGCCCAAAGAATCAAAATGATTTGCCTAGGGTTATTCAGGTAGTAAGTGGCATAGCTGAGCGTCAAATTCAGTCCTCTTTCTACCACATCATGATGTCATGTAGGTAGCTGGATGCTATATAGTACTAGAGAACAGTGAGAATGCACAGATATGAACATAATCCTTTTAATGGATGAGAACATGACTCATTTATCTTTGTATCTCCCCCAAGGGTCTACCTCAGGGCACTGCACATTGCAGAAACTTAATAAATGTTTGTTGAACAAATGAATAGATTTGGGGACCATCTCATCTTTCCTCTCTTCCTCCCTCCCAAATTATTTGTATTACAGGGCCATAACAGAAAGTACAGCCAGCTGCCTGTATCAAAACAATCTTATCTCCTTTTCTTAAAGTATCCCTGATGAGGGTTCAGTCTAAAACTATATTCCCTGTGGTATATCAACATATAACTTTTAATTTTCAGTAAAATATTATTTTGTAAATTAAATATTTTTTGTTTTGATATAATAGAAACCAATAAATCTGCAAATGACCCTCTTCCCATAGTATATTCCCTCAAAATGGAGAAATAAAAATCACCAAAATATTTCATTATGAAAGAAATCACAGCCTTATTTCTATTAGGCCTCATTTCATTTTTCCCTCTGTCCAGAGAATTTGTGGTCCTAATTTTTGGAGGCCTGTGGACACTTTAAATATAGAAGGCCTAATTTGTGCTGATGCATGATTATTTTCTTGTTTAATGGTGACTTAGATGAAAAGTTGTTTGTTTTAAAGTCACATATGTGAAAATTCTAAGAGGACTAACTATGGACTTGTTAAACAGGGCCACAGGGTGATGATTTTTTTTTTTAAGGGCAAGTTTTCTCTAGGTGGTGGCTACTAATTGATTTTTTAAGATGTTCCACTTAAAAGAGACCCCCATTAGGTGTGATGGTTCCCAAACTGTAATGTCTTTTAAAACCATCTTTTACTTTTCAAATTGACTTTTATGGTGAAAAGACTATCCCTTCCCCTAAATTGGTGGTGAAACAAATGGTTCTGAAGTCCCAGTCCTTCAACTTAGGACAAACTAACTCAGCATCAGCAACCTAAAAGGGTTGGTGCTGTGGAGGGGGTATGCATGTGAATATCCCCCTATCCCTTTCATTTCCTTGCTGGGTTCCTTTCTCTAAACCAGCAGGGGAGTTTAAAAAGATCAGATTGATGTTTCCCTGAAGTGTTTGGATGGGCTAGGCTCTTATCTTTATTTCAGTTCTCCTGCTGGTTTAGAAGAAAGGATATAGCAGAAAAGGAGTGGGGAAGACTGGCAATATTCTGAGGACCCTTTTCTCAACCCTCCTGGTCTTTGCTAAGTTGTAGGTGGTATTCTAGTTTGAGAGGCTGAGGTTTTTAATACTTTAAAAAGGAATAGTAAATAAGAAAGCTATCCAGTGCTAGCGAATTTTAGGGTTGTTTTAACGGAAAAGAAAGAAAAAACCCACTAAGATTAATCACTCACATAAAATAAAGGTAGTTGCTAGAGAAATTATTGGAAATTAGAGTATAGGGTGTTTCTTCTATTGGCTTAAAAAAGAACATGCCATGTAAACAAACAGCTTATATAAGTATTTGACAGAGATGTCAGTAAGAGATAAAATATCCATGAAAAGCACATTTAAATTCACTTAAAATTATCTACACATAAATAATATTATCTTAAAATTACTATTAAATTATTTTAAAATGAAAATTACTATTAAATATATTCTGTTACTATTGGAAGTAAAAAAATCTATTCTTTATCTATGCAAACTTTCATACAATAACAATAAGTAAGCTGATCAAAATCAAGAAGCAAATTGGATAAAAAGTGTTTCCTCTTTTTAACGATAAAAAAAAAAGTTTAAGGACGGCTGGTCAAGAAGTAAGTACACTGCTATCCCTGTAGAACTCCCACAGATGTTATAGCCAGTCTTTCCAATATTATCACCCACAAAATTTTTATCATCATCATAATCATAAAAGACATAAAATGTATCTTTATAAATCACAAGAGACTCAGCAAACCTGCAACATTGTCATATCAGCTTTAATCCTTTAAAAAAAAAATTAGCCTCACTAACATTATATTGTTCTTAAAGATTGGAAAAGAGCCTTACATACGTTCTCATATTTGATCCTCCCAATAACCTGTGGGGTAGATGCTACTATTAACATCCCCAGTTTATAGATGAGGAATCTGAAGCAGAGAGAGACTCAGTGACTTGCCCAGGGTCACAGGTCTACTAAGTGTCTGAGGCAAGATTCAAACTCAAGTCCTCCTGACTCCCAGAGGAAAATCTGGATAGGTCCAGAGTCAAAGAAATTTACTGAGTGATATCCCCTGGGTGAATCAAGTTTAAATGAGCTCAGAGTCCTGAGAGGGGAAGCTGTATGTGGATATGTATGTGCATGTATATGGGGTAGTGTTGTTGGTATTGAAGGTGTTTGTAGGAGGTCATATGTACACTTACAAAAATCTGATCAGTTTTCCCCCCATATTTGTATAACTTAAGTAAAAATTGTATTATTCCTATTTCCCTAAAAACAACAACTTTAAGAAAAAGAAAGCCAGTCAGTTATTTTATCGGGTGATATATATATATATATGTATTACATGTCTATATTATATGTAACATGTTTATATGTATAGATCTCACATATATGCACATACATTCAGGTAGGTGTATATTGTATGTATTTATATTTATACTTACATTTATCCTAGAAAGACAATTAGTTTCAATTCACAGTGATTACTTCACTGCCATGACCTACCTTTTTGCTTGTAACAACAAGGAATTATAACAGTGTAAATTAAAAATTAAAGATAATAGTCATTTTTCTAAAGTGAACAGGTATTCAAGGAGTGTCAGAATGGAAAAAAGAACTGAATATGGAGTCAGAGGAGGTGAGTTCAGATCCTGCCTTTGCTAAATTACTGCATGACCATGGTCAAATCACTTAAACTTTATGATCTTCAGTTTTCTTATTTAAGAAAAAGCTAGAGGGGGCGGCTAAGTGGCACAGTGAATAGAACACCAGCCCTGGAGTCAGGAGGACAACCTGAGTTCAAATCTGGCCTCAGACACTTAACACACACACACACACACACACCTACTAGCCGTGTGACCTTGGGCAAGTCACTTAATCCCAATTACCATACCTGTCCCTTCCCAAAAAAAGCAAAAGCTAGATACAATGTTTTAACTTAGTGTAGTGGAAATAGTGATGGATTTAGAGTCTGGAACTGATTCTGCTACTTGCTACCTGTGTAATGCCTGGGGCCAGTCACTTATTCTTTCTGGGCCTCAGTTTCTTCATTGCAAAATGGTAGATTGCACTGATGATTCAACTTTAAATCTAACATCCTGTCATCTCAAAATTTCTTCTTAGGTCAAAATCCCTGTATTAGTACTTAATTCCTATATGCAAGATTCATGTTTACTTAGGAATTAACATTAATTCTACAGTTCTATGAATGCCCCACATTTTCCACTGGTTAAAAATTCAGTTTTAATTCTAAAAACAGAAGGCTCTTGAAAATCTTGGAACAAACCTAGGACCCATATGTATTGAGCAATATGTATTGGTGCTCTCCCTTCCAAACTATCTTATAGTTAATGACTTTGCATTTTTTATTAATTCCTTTGAAATTTATTTTCTATCAATTTATTTATGTCCTTGTTTTCTCTACTCCTGGTGAGTAGGGCCTATTTCATTCACTGTATTTGTAACTATAACACAGCATAGTACCCAGCACTTAACAAATGCTTGTTGCTAATATAATTAGTTCTTTCATCAAATATTTATTTGAGGCCTACTATGTGCAAAGCATTTTTTTAGGCTTTATGGAAGATAAAAAAGATGTTTAAGAGATAGAGCCAACATATTAGTCAAATTATTTAATATTACTTGTGGTGCACTTCAGTTAGAAATTAAATTAGGATTTTTAATTAATGTAAAATATACAGGCTATCTAGTTTGCCTATTGAAGAATGTTTTGTTCTTTTTCTATGAGTAGCAAAGTTGACTCCATAAGTTGATTAATATTTGATGGATTATATACGAATGGCTGGTATGCACAGTAGAAAGAAATGCTATAAACCCCCGAAATCATAGTTAAAGAGGTAAATATGACACATGAGGGCAATATATGTTTCCTTTGACATCATCTTGACAGTTTAAATTTTCTTTTCCTTCCTTCCTTCCTTCCTTCCTTCCTTCCTTCCTTCCTTCCTTCCTTCCTTCCTTCCTTCCTTCCTTCCTTTCGTAAAGAGGCCAAAAGGGAGGGCTGGTGAGAACAGGAGCTTTTGTCAAGGGAAAGACAAACTTGCAAAATAAAGAGAAAAGTTTGTTGTTTAAGCACACAGATTGAAAGTAAGGTGGGTATCTGTATCCCTCATCCGGGTTGACAATTCCCCCTAAGCTTTGATATCACCTGATTTCAAGGCCTTGAGACTTTCAGAGGGAACCAAATTCTGCAGTACTTATTTGGGTTTCTGATCTACCTTCTGATGTTCAGAAAGAAAGAGGAAAAAGGTCCCTGCACCTCCTTGTCCTCTTTCTTTGTTGTGTGGTTTGCTTTGTTTGTTTGAGTTTAAAACTGCCATTATGTGAAAGTGTTGCAAGTATAAATAATTGAGGAGATAACTCTGTGGGGACACCAGTTTGCCTGACTTTGTGCAGAAGCAGCTCATTTTGGCTGTGAGCAGCAGCATTCCATAAGAGCAATTATGCAACATCAGTATGTCATGGATATTAACCAAGTATAGTAGATACAGACAGGAAAATAATTTTGTTGCTTATTTAATTAAATTTATTTGGTTTTTCCCAAGTAGATCCTCTAGTGTGTGATTTGAGCAACTGCTTGGTTCTTGCTACAGCTATTTTTGGGCAGTGCCTTTAACCAGCTCCTTCTGTTTTAGACACGGTCTATGGATTCTATAGCACATTTATATTGGGTGCAGTTTCCACCCATGAAGAAGTTGCCCATGAAAATATGACATTTTCCCCTGGTGGTAATATAGTCAGTTACAATATGCTAATATAACCAAGTGAACAAAAGGTATGTAAGTGGGTCAGACTCAAAGAGAGCCACCCACTACTCACTCCTGCTTAAAGGAAAGGAAAAGCTCATAATGGGGCTTCTCTGACTTTCACCCCCATCATTTTAAGAATTGCTTTGCCAATCCTTTGCAGCAAATAGTAATTTTAAGTGGACCAACACAGATCTCAGGTTGTTTGCACTCTATGGTAATGATAGAGTAGCTGCCCTCCCTGGAGTCAATAAGTCCAACAATTGAGTCATTTTTACCTCCTGGGAGTGAATCACTGCTGTTAGCCTGAATGACAGGATTGCTTATAGAAATGGAGACCGGCACCAGGCTGACCTCATTCAGGGACTAGTGAGGTTCAGAGGGCAGGCAGGTAGTGTTTAACACAGTTGTAAGTAAAAGCTGATTTTGCACTTGTAGACTCTATAAACAAAAAGGAAGAATGGTTGAAAAAAAGCGATTGATGTGTATTTGGATGGAAGCCTGATCTTTCTCTTGGCTCTTTTCCCTCCACAATTTCCCCCCATTCCTTTAATAAGTCAGTGAGGATTTAGGAAGCACTTTCATGTTCCAGGTGCACCAGATGAAAAAGAAAGAAAATGTAACAGTCCCTGCCCTCAAGGAGTTTACATCCTATTAAAGGGAAACATATATACAAAATACATAGAAAATAAATTCAAGGTAATTTGTCAGGGGTGGGAGGAAATCCTAATACCCAGGGGGATCGGGAAGGAGTTCATGTAGAAAATGACACTTGAGTTGAACTTTGAAGGAAATTAGGGGCTCTAAGAGGTAAAAGGTAAGAAAGGAGCATGCATTCCAGTCATGGGGTTGAGAGAGTGAGGAGTGTTTAAAATGCGCAGAGACTAGAAATAGTCTTTAAGGGAGAGCAAGAAGGACCATTTGGAGGGACTGAAGAGTTTATGGAAAAATAGGTGTTGGAACCAGATTGTGAAGTGCTTGAAGTTTATACTTGGTCCTAGACAGTAGAGAGCCATTGGATTTTATTGAGCAAATAAGTGACTTGATCATGCCTCCTATATTTTTGAGGAATCACACTGGCAGCTGTGTGGGGAGGATGGAATGAGGAGAGGAGAGATCTGAAGCTAGGGAAATCAATGAGGAGGTTTCTGCCATAGTCCAAGCCCTGGGTGATGAGAAACAGAATGAAGGTGTTTGTGTGAAGTAGAGAAAAGGGAATGAGTATGGGAGAAAATACAGAGGTAGAACTGACAAGACTTGGTTAAGTGCAGGTGAGGGAAAGTGAGGAGCTGAAGATGACTCAGAGGTTTTAATCTGGGAGATCAGAAAGATAGTGGTGCTCTAAACAATAAGGAAGGTTAAGCAGAGGCTTGGAAGTGAAACAATGAGTTCTGTTTTGGATATGAGTTTGAGAAGCCTATAGGACATCCAGTTTGGAATGTCAAATAGGTAATTAGTGTTTGAAAAGGAAGCTCAGGAGAGAGACTAGAGCTGGATATATAGATCTGGGAAGCTGCATAGTGATAATTAAACTCACAGGAATTGATGAAGTCATGAAGATAAAATGCATGTGTAGAGGAAAGAAAAGAGGTCCTAGAACAGAATCTTGCAGTAAATTTAGTGTTAGGTAGTGGGTTATGGTGATCTAGGAAAAAAAAAAAAAGGTTGAGAAGGAAATGCCAAACTGGTGGGAAGAGAATCAAAATTCACAGAAGAGGAGAGTGTTGAGGAGGAGAAGGTGGTTAACAGTGTCAAATGTTACAAGGAGGTCAAGATTGAGGGGGCGGCTAGGTGGTCAGTAGAGCGCCAGCCCTGGAGTCAGAAGGACCTGAGTTCAGATCCGGCCTCAGACACTTAATGCACACACAAACAAAAACCTAGCCGTGTGACCTTGGGCAAGTTACTTAACTCCAATTGCCCTCCAAAAAGCAAAAAAAAAAAAAGCAAGATTAGGAAAGGGCAACCTGATTTGACAGCTAAGCAAGCACTGATAACTTTGGAAAGAGCAGTTCCTGTTGAAAAATGATGTCAGAAGCCCAACTCTAATGGGTGTAAGTAAATGAGAGAAGAGGACGTGGCAGCATTGACACATTAAGTATGTGTGTGTATATATACATATATATGAATATCTGTGATTATTATTATTTTTAAAAAGAGATAGGGTGGTCTTAAGTTTGAGTTATCAGACATTCATCACAGTTATAGTACAAGTCACTCTAACAGCTTTTTATTTATTAAGCACCTATTATGTACAAGGAATCCTCAGGATACAAAAGAAAAACCAAAGTGGTTTTTTTTAAGTTCACAAGATCCAGGGTTAATAGAACTTTGTGGAGTTATACTTGTTCTGATTTTGCTTTCAATTAAAAACAAAACAAAACAACTTGACTTGAAGGACAATTTTCAATAGCCATATATTTCAGCATTGACCAATAGGTTCAGAGTCTGAAAAAAAAAAGTCACTTCTGGCTGTGACCCACCATTATGCTCATGGCATGGTGTCTATAGTGTTTACGCATTTCAGGTATATATTTCAGTTTGTGCTTTCTTTTAATTCCTCTGGTGTTTGTTTTTTTTTTTTTTAACTACATTGTGTAAATAAAAGGGTTAATGTCTGGTAGCATAATAGTGATGTGAAAGTGTGTTTGACTGACTATATTTGACTTTAGGTCAGTCACTACTACCTTATACTGTTGGAAGATGGAAACCATCTTTGGTGGGGATAGAAAAAAATGGTCCTGGTATAGACAGATAGTGGCCACAAGAATAACATACACTACATTTTGATGGACAATCTCTTGTCCATGTTCTCAATGCTTTCACTTATTACTGAGGCCTAGTTGTTGGAGGGGTAGTGGCAACAGAGTGTTTTTGCAGTGGTTGAACCCATGAAAATAAGTTATTTCCTTTCATGTAAGCTCTTAGCAGCATTCTGTATCCACCAAAATTGAAAATGAACCCTTCAGACAGGGTGAAGGATTTGGGTAAGGAGTGAAGGAGGTAAAGAAGTAAGGGTAGGGACCCAAGGATGCCAAGGAAGTGGGGTGAGATATAAGAGGGGAAAAACAGGGTGTACAAAGGGGACTCTAATGATTATCAAACAGTCAGAAAAAGTTAGAGTTGGTATGGACTTTAGAGAGAAATATACATTTGAATGAATTTGGAAGTATTCTAAATATGACATATGGCACTTATAGCATGTTCTTTTAAATCCATCAATCTTATGAAGTTAATAAACAACCCAAATTTGGTTAGGCTATACTTTCAAAAGTAGCTAGACAACCACAGAAAAGTGCTCCTGTCCATTTCCCACCCCGTTATTCTGCCAATGAATTTTACTTTGCTTTTAATAAACTTGATATTATAAAAAGATTCAAAAGTCACTGAAGATCCTTGGAGATTACCAAAAGTAGACAAAGTTATGAAAGGGTGCTGCTTTCAGCCCTATAAGGCACTCTTATTGATGGGAATAGAAGTTGTCCATAGCTTGAGGGCAGTAATATGGTCCTCAATTCCCAAATGTGACAGGTTCATAAGAAATCTTAATCTTTCTTTTTCCCCCTTCTTCAAACACATCAACAGACTTTCTCTTAGTATACCAGTCAATTAACTAGGCATTAAAAAAACCCCCACAAATCTATATCAGTAGCTCTATGGAAAAAGGAAAGAAATGTGAAGCAAACACTTAATTACATTGTTGTAAATTGTCTGATCTAGGCAGTTCTTGAGTCAAGTCAGACAATGGAAGAAGTTCAAACAACATAGCTTTTCAAACCACAGCTCTTTTCTTTCTCTAAGCATCCTATGATTTGTCTATGTATCTAATTGAGAAATAGAGGCCTTTAATTTTCTCTCATCTGGTGGCAAATCTGATAAGAAACAGAGCAAAGTATAGGGAGCAGAGGGTAGTTGTGATTTATCTCGCTGTTGGCATGGTAGAATGAATACTCCTTGATCTGAGTTCTGGCTCTGGCACAAGTTGTGGGGCTGAATTTCTCTGAGTCTTAGTTTTATCATCTATAAAAATAGAGGTCATTAATCATATGTGAGTTACCTACTTAACTCACACTGGCTTCTTTTGAGGAAAGCTCCTTGTGGACCTTAAGATCCTATGTAAATTATTACAGAGCCTTATTTTTATTTTTTTGCTTTTTGGAGGAGGGAAGGCACGGCAATTGGGGTTAAGTGACTTGCCCAAGGTCACATGGCTAGTAAGTATTAAGTGTCCGAGGTCAGATTTGAATTCAGTCAGTGCTCTATTCACCTAGCCATCCTAACAGAGCCTCATTATTGTGCTTTAATATTTCAAGTTTTGAATATGAGAGGGAGTACAGAATAGTGGACCTAGAAATCCTGGGCATCAGGAAGAGCTGTGGTTACAGTCTTACTTCCGACATATACTCTCTGTATATGATCCTGGACAAGCTAGCTACTTATTTACACTCTCAGTACCCTAGACAATCTCTAAACCTTTAAGGTTCAGAGCATATCCCAGTCTGCACTGTTGGACGGAGTTTTCTTACTGTAAGAGTCCTATGCCAATGAAATGACAGGTCCTGTGCCATAACCACCTTCCGAAAGTAAAATCAAATATGTGCAATTTTGTCAGTGTGGGTATTCACAACATTGTAGATTGCAGTCCTCCTATGCTATAATAGATGTTCATTGTGTACTGCTATGACTGAAAAAATTCATTACCTAGTCACCAATTTTCTGATACTGAGATGATGGTCATGATAAATATAACTAAAATATGTTCTAGTTAAGGACTGTCAGTAACTCTCCCTTGGAATGTTGTTTTCCAACTTGTAAAAGACCTGGATTTCAGTTTTTAGCTTCCTAGACATTCTATTGCTCAGCTAGGATATGTGCTAGTCTGCTGATTTGATGAACAATTTTTTTTTCTCATTTGTTGTTATGGAAATTTCACATCGTCTTCTCTTTCAGTTAGTGAAAACATTGTTTTGTGTTTTTAAAGTAAAATATGGTACTCCTTAACAGCTCAGGTGTTGGGTTCCAAATAATTCCATAACACCATAGGATCCTGGGATAGATGTTGAGTTAGGTTCCTGACCTTGTCCAGCCACGTGCTATAACATCTGGGGCTCTCCTCCAGAAGCTATTCTGGTAGACTACTAGCTGTCTGCAACTGTATTCATCTCTTGTTTCTCTAGTAACTGTAGTAATAGGGGGAGTATTAATTGATTACAATCATATGAACTGGGAGCATTAGAAGGATGGGCATTTCAACTCAAATAACTTTCATTTCAGAATCCACTAAAATGACCAATTAGTGAACCTCTGGACTGGATTCAGCTTCCTGATCGGGACAGTGGAAATGCAAAAGAATTGAGTAGAAGATGACGTCAAAATGATTTTTTCATCATATTTGATGGATCTAATTCAAGTTTCTAGTTATCAGTGGGAAAAAATCTAGAAAGGACAAAATTCATTCAGATTTTAGGTGCCACGTTTTGAAGCTTGTTAAGACTGGATATTCCTAGCATGTTTAGAATCCCCTCATTCAATGTCGCTAACAATAACAATAGTCGGCATTTTTATATATCACTTAAAGGTTGGCAAAGCACTTAATAAATGTTATCTAATTTTGACAACTTTGGGAAGTAGGTGCTATTATTATATCTGTTTTACAGATGAGGAAACTGAGGCAGGTGAAGTTAAAATTACCTGCTCAGGGTCACATATGAGACCAGATTTGAAGTCAGGTCTATCCATTATGCCACTTAACTGCTCTAGGTCATGTTTTTGTGTGCCTTAATCCTCATAACATACAAGGACGGGTATAATGTAAGGGCATACTAGAGCCAGCTTAAACTGACACTTAAGAGTTGACTTGGGGTGGCTAGGTGGCACAGTGAATAGAGCACCGGCCCTGGAGTCAGGAGAACCTGAGTTCAAATCCGGCCTCAGACACTTAACACAAAAACTAGTGGTGTGACGTTGGGCAAGTCACTTAACCCCAACTGCCCTACCCTCTTCCCTCCAAAAAGCAAAAAAAAAAAAAAAAAAAAAAAAGCTGACTTAAATTTTCAGTGTGAGTGTTTATACCTCAGAAATCTGCAAACACTACATATTATAGCTTGTTTTTGTCGTTGCTGTTGCTGTTATTTGACTAGACCTAAGAAAGAGATGGAGAGAAAGTATCCTATATGTGTTTTTTCTTTTTCCTGGAGAGCTGGTTGTTAAATATTTACAAGCATACTCCTGATATAATGACTAACGAGAAAGGTTAAATACAGAGAGAAAGAGTTGAGGGAAAGGGAAGAATTAAGTTTGCTTTGAGATGATGGATAGTGATCAGACTGTACACTCTTTCCATTTGCCTGGACTTTCCATTTCCTTGCACTTCTTTCTGTCTGTCTCCCCCTCCCCCATTTATCCTGTACCCAATTTGCTTGGAGCATATAAGCAATGTAAATAGCCCCTTATTCCTCATGGAATGGTGGATGCAATGGCTAATGAGGTATGAAGTTAGCTGGGGAAGAACCAAGATAGCTTGTGTTTGAGAAGAGACAGCATATAGAAAGGCAAAATAGCATCATGGAAAGAGTCGTTGAGTCAGGAATCCTGATTCCCTGAAGCCCCAACCCAAATTCTGGCTTTGGTACTTTTTAACTGTGTGACCATGGGCAAATTACTGAACCTCTCTGAACTTCCATTTAGTCAGCTATACAATAAGGATTAGAATATGAACCCAGGACACACTCTAAGTATCGTCCAAGGACGAGACGAGCTCATTTTGGGGAAGATTGTGACCAGGTGCACTTTAGGCTAATGAAATTTTCAGCCACAATTCTCAAAGATCATCTCCCAAATTGTAGCAGTATTATGATTTTTTTTTAGGGGAGGAAGTATTCATACTTTGAATTTGTAGTTCTTTGAAGTAATCAACCTCACTGTGTTGTTTTTGGGGAAAAAACCAAACCCATTAAACTTTAAAGGGCTACATGAATGAGTGGCTCCTATCATCACCATCAAACAGAGAGAAGGCAAAAGACATACCACTAGAATTGGGAAGATAACCAAGAAGGTGTCTGGATGGCTTGTCAAGTCATGGGTCTGGTGCTTGCAAGCAAATATGGGGCTCCAGTTCTTTGGGGACTTACTGTCTTGATAACCAACTCTGCCCAGGGGCTTTTTTTAGGTCTATTTGCTGGGAGCATACCACTTACAGCCTATGCCTGAGAAGCCAGTGGAATCCCCAAAATGGCAGCCTTGATTTCTTAGCTTTAATGGGCTTACTCAGTTCTAACTTCCCCTTTACCTGGTATTACCTGTTAGGCAGGAAAAATGTGTGCTAACGATAAGTTAGGGGTGGGGCAGATCTTTCTGCCACATGCTATGGTATATACATTAATCAGCATCTCCAAAGTTGATTCAGTCTCACACCAGGCTTTTTTTACATATCACTTTCTTATGCCCAATTGAGTCTGAAGAGACAGGCAGGGGCATTAGAGGAAAGACTAAAATGCTCTAGAGGAGGACAAGAAAGTCGATTCCCTTAAAAAATTAAAATAAAGGATAATAACTTTTGGACATGTGGGCAGAAAAATCCGTAGTAAAGGTAATAAGAAACAAATGAATTGTTTTTTAAATTCTCCAAATAAAATCCCTGTTTGTCAAGCCTGGGCTAAATTTCTAATTCTTCAGCATTGTCTGAAAATTAATAGAGGTCAACTTTTTTGCCTGAATTGACTTTGTGTATTCAATGTGGCCATCAGAAATTCTGGATTAAGATGAGCTTTGCAACCTTTTGCCTTTGTCCAAAAAAAGGCAATTGGACAAACCTTACCATATTGCTATGCTATAAAATACTCAAGGATGATGCCTTAGGGTATCATCAACTCAAATTTCATAGAAATCTCCCCCGAAAGAGCTTCAGGGTCAAAGGAAGCAAATGTTTGTCAAACTCAAGTGAGAACTTGAAGAAAAGGAGGGCAAATGGTTTGGAAAGCCTATGAAATGATGACATTCACTCACAGACCTACATACACAGCTAGCATGTTTTATACACAAGCCAAAGTTTAAGAGCTCAAACTTTCCCAAACTTGCCATCTTTTTACTACCTACAGATGCCTTTTCCTTACCCTCCACTTATAATTTGATTGTGTAATCAAACAGGTTTTAAAAAGTTATCTAGAAGGAAAGAAGGGAGAGAACCTGGAACTCAAAAATTTAAAAACAAATGCTAAAAAAACTGTTTTTACATGCAACCAGGAAATAAGATATACAGGCAATGGGGTATGGAAATCCATCTTGCCCTACAAGAAAGTAAGGGGGGGGAATGGGAAGGATATAAGAGAGGGCAGATTGGGGGAAGGGGTATTCAGTATGCTTACCATCTTGAGATGGGGGGAATAGGGGAAATATGGGGAGAGAATTTACAACTCAAAATCTTGTGGAAATTAATGTTAAAAATTAAAAATAAATACATTTAAAGAAAAAAAGAAAAACAGTTATCTAAAGGAATATTTTAAAAGTTGTAATTGGAACACAAATGAGGGATTGTTACCCTAAAGATGAAAATAAATGTTAAAAGAATTAAACTGATTTTTGTTAGATGTTAATCCCTTGGTTCTTTAATTTCTCCCTATAGAAAACTTTTAGTTCCAGTTTATAGTGGTTAATTGCAATGACAACTCTAATTCTGATTGCAAAATAACTGGAAAAAAGGTCAGTTAATCAGTGAATTAAGCATCATACATTAATGGGGGGGGGGGCTAGGTGGCACAGTGAATAGAGCATAAGCCCTGGAGTCAGGAGGATCTGAGTTCAAATCCAGCCTCAGATACTTAACACAAAAACTAGCCGTGTGATCTTGGGCAAGTCACCTAACCCCCAATTGCCCTACCTTCCCCCTCCAAAAAGCAAAAAAAAATAAGAATCATACATTAAGTACCTATTATGTGCTAGACACTGTCCAGAGAAGAATGAAATAAGCCCTGCCTTCAAAAAGCTTACATTCTATTTAGATATGTAACAGTGTGTTAATAAATCCTGAATAAAATATAGAAAATAAATACCCACTACATATTTCCATGTGGGTTTGGGATTTTGTTTGCTTAGTATCCTTTATATGGAGTGGAAGAAATTAATCTGAAATCTCTGGAAACATAGAAGATGGTGATTCAAAATTCCTGAAAAGGTAAAGGAAACACCTGTATCCTATTCACTACAATACTTCTGGATGGGTTACAGAACATAGGTAGTCAAAAATTATACTTTCCATTATTTTCTGGTATTCAATATGAACCCTGAGGATTCCAATAAAATCTAGTAAATTCCATATTAACTAATCAAAAATATGTATAAGGATCTCCTGAAAGCAATCCTTGAAGAATAAAGCTTCTTAACTACTTCAGATGAATTTTTTATGAGGTGTTTGCCTCAGTGACAGCTATGGCCAAGACAGCTACAATGCAGGTGAAATATGTTTGACTTGAGGAACTCTATCTACACCCTACAGATTATATCAGTCACTGGATCAAAGTAAAAGTCAGGAGAATGGAGAAAAATCAGAAATTATCCATTCCAATAGAACATGAAGCAAAAACATATTTTCTCAAGACTGTCATTGTTTATTTAATATCATTAATTGTACCCTAGGCTTAGATTTTCTTATACATTTTGCCAGTGGTCTACAAATTTTTTTTGATAAAGCACACCAATACGAATATAAATGTACATATGTGTGTATACATGCATACACACATGTATTTGCATATTTGAACATGTACTGCCAACACGAATATAATATATAATAATAAATAATATACATAACAATATAATATATATGAATATAATAATGCGCAGTATAAAACACTCCTAAATAAAAATTTTGAAAGGATGAAAAAAAAACATAAAATAATACTCAATCCTAAGTCAATAGGAAACCATTGGAGTTTATTGAGTCAAGGAATGTATTTTAGGAAATTTATTTTGATAGTTGTGTGAACGATGGATTGGAGAAGAAATAGATGAGCCAGTGATGGAACCCTGAACTAGGATGGTGGCTGGGTGAGTAGAGGAGGGAGAAAGCTGTGAGAGATGTTGTGGAAATAAACAAAATAACGTCTGGCAACTGACTGGATACGGATCATCACTGAGAGTGAAGAGTTGAAGAAAGGACTCCTCTGGTTGTGAACCTGGGTGAGTAGTGGTGCCCTGGACAAAAATAGGGAAGTTCATAAGAGGGGTGGGTTTGGGGCAAAAGATAATATGATGAGCCTGGGATAAAGGTCAGAACTCACCCATGCCAGCTCATCCTGTGAGATTTACTCAGGCCCACCAAAAATGAAGACTCCAAGTAACTGGCCACTGCCAAAGAATGCAGAGCCCACCCAAAGGGGCCTGGTTTATCCACCTGATTTGAAAGCTAGTGGTAAGGATGTGGAGGTTTGGGGTAGGTTTTTTTCCTCTATGGCACCTGTGCAGCAACTACTATGGGAACTGGGGAGTGGTGGAATTAAAATTGCCCTGAGGGATCAATGCATATTGTAGGAGGGAGACTGGGAGTTAACACCTAGAGGGAGAGGGAGGTAGAAGAATAGGAGAGTCCAGTAGGATAATGGTAGGTGTGGTTGTGTCAAGCAGAAGTCCCAGGATTGGTCATATCAGGGAGGGTGAGAAGTCACTCATCTTCCTACCCTCCAATTGGCTGATCAAAGCCCCTGTTATAGAAACTTGTTTGTCTTAGATACTGTGCCATTCCTAAATACTTTCAAGGAATTGCCCTTTCCCTTACATTACTATAAAAGAAAAAAAAAATCAAGTAAGTCATCATAATCTCTCTTAGTTTCTCACTTTACCTCATGAGTCTGTAAGTTAATTTCTGCTTTTCTTTCAACCTCTCTCCTTTCTCCTGTCACAAATTGGGAAAGAATTTGGCACATACAAAAGCATATCCCCAACCTTCTGATTTGTTCCCACAGCTCAGATATCAGCACCACTTAGCAATAGCTCAGAGAATGAAAAGCAATGGGAGCACTGGCATGCCAATGACCTCCCAGAATCTTAGGGGAAAATGAAATTCAAGTTGTCACTGACACATAATCAGAGAACACAAAATTAAATACCAATGGACAATGTGCAGCAAGAGGACAAACAGTTACAGAAAAAGAAAAGAGCAAAAGGCAATATGGAGGTGGGGGGAGGTGGGGTCACTTTCCTGTCTGTCTCCTACTCTGTCTCACACTTTCTCCTCTCCCCTCCCCCCATCTCTCTCTCTCTCTCTCTCTCTCTCTCTCTCTCTCTCTCTCTCTCTCTCTCTCTCTCCTCTCTTTCTCTCTCTCTCTCTCTCTCTCTCTCTCTCTCTCTCTCTCTCTCACACACACACACACTCTCTCTCTCTCTCTCCCCTCTCTCTCTCTGTCTCTCTGTCTCTCTCTCTCTCTCTCTCACACACACACACAGACACACACACACACACACACACATTGAGACATCAAGGGAGCAATGGAAAACCTTATGAGTGAGGGAATGGCTGTGGTAAGTCTTATCCTAAAGGAAATCAAGAACAAATAAGTGCTCAAAAGACATGTAAAGGGACTTATCTTCATTCATTCATTTTTTTTTTCCTGTGGAATAACACCAAAATCAATATAGTCATATATAAATTATAGCATAAACATACAAGCAAAAAAGAACTTTTTTTTCCCTTTGGTAAGGCCAGGCTTTACTAATACTGATAACAAGATAGAGAAAATAAAGTTAAGTCCTTCCTATGAGAAAATGGAAACATTTCCTAAAAAGTATCAAAGTTTTTTTCACCTGACTGTACCTTTTCTCTGTAGATTTTCCTTATTCTCCTGAAAGTAGTATATTTTACTAGAGTCATTTTAAAAGGGCAGAAAGTTTATGAGAAGAACCTATATCTTCAACTTGAATATCTCTTCCTTGCTGTGTAAAGTTGATTAAGTAACTTTATGACCCCTCAGTTTTTCCCATCTGTGTTAGAAGGATATTAGAGCCAAAAAAAAAAAAGGATATTAGAGGGTTTCATCCAGTTGTTTAAGTACTTAAAAAAAGGCTCCATTTGTGTGTGTGTGTGTGTGTGTGTGTGTGTGTGTGTATGTGTAGCATTGTTATAATCTGGAATTACTACAAACTTCTACAGGAGAAAAAGATACATCTGGGCTACTCCTACTCCTACTCCTTACTCCTAACTCCTAACTCCTACTACTACCACCACCACCACCATCTAGCATTTGTACTGTGCCTATGTGCCAGGCACTGTGCTAAGCCCTTCACAAATGTTATCTCATTGTTCTATTAATTTTTACATGTCCTCTTCTCTCCTTTCCCATGACCAACACTCGTTACCTTGGCACAAGCCTTCATCACCTTAGTCTGGGCTATTGGAATAGCTCTCTGGTTGATCTCGCTGCCTCAAGACTCTCCACTCCAATCCACTCTCCACTCAGCTGCCAAAGGGATCTCCCTACAGTCCAGTCTATGTCACCCCTCTCCCTCCCCCAAACCCTTCATATAGTCTCTATACCAAGACCAAAGAGAAAATGCTCTGTTTGGCTTTTAAAGCCCCATGCAATCCAGCCCCTTCCTACCTTTACAGTTTTCTTATATTTTGCTTCCCTCTACATACTCTGGGATCCAATTGTACTGTCCCTCGAACTCTGTGGACTTCAGCTACTGACTGTGCTTTTTCACTGGCTTCTCTTCATGCCTGGATTGCTCTCCCTCCTTGCTTCCACATCCTGGTTTTCCTAGCTTCCTTCAAGATTCAGCTCAAATCTCACCTTTAGTACAAGGTCATCCAGGTCCTCCCCACCAATTCCCAGTACCTTCCTATGAGATTACTTTTTTTTTTTTGCTTTTTTTTTTTTGGAGGGCAATTGGGATTAAATAACTTGCCCAAGGTCACACGGATAGGTTTTTGTTTGTGTGGGTTAAGTGTCTGAGGCCGGATCTGAACTCAGGTCCTTCTGACTCCAGGGCCAGGCTCTACTCATTGACACCTAGCCACCCCTATGAGATTACTTCTGATTATATATAGTACATACATAATTAGTCACATGCTCTTTCCTCCATTAGAACATAAGGACCTTGAGGGCAGGGACCTTATTTTTATCTTTCTTTGTATCCTCCTGCACTTAGTAGGGCACCTAGAATATAGTAGGCACTTAAGAAATGCCTATTAACTGACTTATAGATTTATAAATTTCTGGTATCTTTACCACCTCTGGTACCACCTCTTTACCACCAATTCTGGCCATGGCATTACATGGGAAACAAGATATAGGTATAATACAAAATATGTTCAGTTGCTGGAGGGCATAAAGGAATATGCTTGTAATGTTGAAACCTGAATGAAACCCGTTCTACAGCAAAGAAAGTATGAAAGAATCGAAACATAGTGGTTTGCCAAGTATTGTGTCTTCAAGTTCTAGTTTATTCTTCTTTTCCCTTTCTGACTGTATCTTTCTCTCAAATTTTCTCCCTCCTTATCTGTTTATTCCGATGGGAAAGCAAAACACATAAGATACTGTGGGTTTCATACCAGCCCCAGTCACACTAAATGCAAGGTTCCAAATAGCTAATGTTTATGACCACCATCTATCCTACAGAAAAAAGCAAAGCTGTTATGACCCAGACTTGCCTGTATAGTTCAAAGTCATATCTCTGAACTGAATTAGCACATCTTAAAAGCATTAATACAGTGACAATCCCCACTGAAACTGGTGGAGGCATTGCCATTACTCGATGACAAATTTAAGCAGGATCCAGAAGCATTTGTTAAAAAGCCTGCATCCACTTAAACTCACCAAAGTGACAGGGCTGAGGCCATAGGTGTAGAGGGTGGGAGGAAAGGAGCGACACTAAACAAAATCCACAACCAAATCATTCTGACCAATACAATAGGGTCAGGTGAGCTCCAATTCCCTGCCAAAATGCAAGCAGTACTGGTTTTGTTCACCTTGACAAACTCTCAAAGGAAATGCATAAACAGTCTGAAATGGCAACCCATGCTGTGTTAACCTCCCTTCGTACAGGTTTGGCTGAAACATCTGTGGGAAAAGGGGCTGTGGAGAATTCAGTGAAACATAAGCAATGAGAAAACCTTTCTATCCTCTTCAATTACACAAAAATGGGAAAGGAGCATCATTTTCAAAGGAACAAATGTTACACAAGACATGCCCTTTTAAATCCTTTTTAAGGCTCTGTGACCTGTAAAACTATCTGCAATATCAGCAGGAGAAAGCCTTCTCCAGGACAAATGCTTATGTTTTATGTGCACTGTATTTGCTAATCATTAGTTCATAAGCAAGAGTAGATATACAGTGGGACTATAAATAATGGCGGGAATGTAAAAGTGAATTGATCTGTCTGGCTATCTAGTAATAGTCCTGGCACAGGACCAGTCTTGAATGGCTGCCAACTACCACAGACCCAGCCAGTGATTTGTCTGGGGGTCTTGCCCTGTCAGGCAGAAAACAGTCTTAGAGCTGAACTCCCACAACTGTGAGCACCGCCTACAGTTCAACAATGAACATTTCCTGCAGGGTCCTCTTTCACCAAATTAGTCTAAAAATCACTTTTAAAATGAAAAAAAAATAAAAAGAAGGAAAGAAAGAAAGATGAAAGGAAGGAGAAAAAAAAAAGGAAAACAACAGCAAAAAATTTACTCCTACCCTAATACTTAAAGCTATGAGTTTACAGAGAATCTTAAAGAACACTGCCCCCCTAAACCTCAAAATCCAATTGTAAAGGAGGTAAATGTGAACTGAAACATTATCCCAGAGGCTGTTAAATTTAACTATATACACCCGCCACAAGTTTTAATTCAGCTTTTGTAGCAAATTTGGTATTGATTTAGGGATGGGAGTTGGGGCAGGGCAATCTGTATGAGGGAACAACTGCTCAGTTTTAGGTATTTCAGAAATGAGGCAAAAATAAATTCAATCATACAGAAGCCAAAAGGGGTTGGGTTCCTTTGACAAAGAAATGGGGGTGGTTCCACAGCAAGTCTCAACAACCAAAAGTATTTTTGTATCTCCAATGCAAAGGGAAAAGGGGAAAAAAACCACACACAACAAAACCAAAAAGAGTTGGTTTGATTTTCCTTTATTCCTTAACCCTCTACCAATCCATGATTTTAGCTCCCACCCTCTTTACTCCCTTCCTGAAGTTGATTATGCTGATCCACTTACTGCATTGCTTGAACTAGTTTTCCCTGTGTATAAACATGGAAAGACAGCTCAGGCAGCAAACTCACCTCGGGATGCCTTGCAGGGATTCAGTAATGTGCCAGCCTGGCACTGTTTCTTGTATCCCTCAAGGCTGTCTCCCAATCTCTTTGTAAGACCAGCCCTGGCTCAAAAAAAAAAAAAGAAAAGAAAAGAAAAGAAAAAGAAAGGAAAGGAAAGGAAAGGAAAAGGAAAAAAAAGGAAAGAAAAGAGAGGGGGGAAAAAAAGAGAGAGTCCCATCAAATGATGCAGCTCAGTTTCATGTAAATGTGTCTTTGCTAGGTGCTCTTGAGTCATGGTGTGAGTCAGATCAGGGGCTGCGTCTGGGTGTTTATTATACATGTGTAATATCCATCTGAATATATATAAACTGCCCTAGAAGGCTTGCATGGAGACAGAGAGGTGCACGGTGTAAATCAAGAAGTTGCTAATTATTTAAGAATTGGCAAGTTGAATTTCCTCAAAGTGATGCATGTTTATGGTTCAGAGACCACAGGATGGTGAGGCAGCTGCTTTGTTTGGGTGTTTCTTCATTTCTTTTATTGAATTTCATAAATAGCAACCAAATTCAAACAAAACTGATTTAGATTTCACCTCATCACTTAAAATATATTTTGTGGAGTACAGCCTGTGCAGTAATCCTCTGCTATACTTTAATTTGGTTTTAATTTTATAGGCCCTGTTTTAACTGCATATTTCCAGACCTTTATTTCCCTCACAGCTCTTAGCAAAATGGTAGCTCATAAACACAAGCTCTGCTGTATAGACTTTGCATTTCATCCCAAAGTATTTCCTTTTTTTATAGCCGTGGTCTTTCCATCTTAGTGCTCTGAGCTTGGGTCACAAATCTCTCTGCTATTCCAGTGTGTGACATCTTCGCTCGTTTGCCGCTGCTCATTAACAAACAATACTGCTGTGAAATTGGTTTAATGACAAAGTAATAAAATTGCTATTCTGCTCACAGATTGCCTGAGGCACTTTGAGCTCCTACAAGGCTTACTGTGGGTGCCAAGATACATTAAGCTGCTTATTCGTAAAAACTGCATCATCCGTTTTTTTCACAGGTTTTTTCCTTTCCCTATCCAGCCCCTGCTTCTTTTTTATCTTCAAATAAAAAGATATATTTGCTTATGTTCTTCCAGGCTGTCAAATTTTTACTTTCATGCATATTTCTCGAAAATGAAAGTGTATTTCATTTCAATTTTTCCTAAAAGGTCACTCTGTCCCTACTGCAAGGTTGTTCCTAGGTGGAAAACCCTCCACATGCCACATTAAGGTAGTCTTATTTTCACATATTATGTAAATGGGAGACAGGGTCATACAGACCTATTTTGGTAGAGCAAGAAATTGGAACTATTTATAGAACAGATTTACCTATTTTTTTTAAAGCACAGTTTGGAGAACACTTTCTCTCCTCATCTTAGAACTAAAAATTTTTTTTAACATGAAAACAACCTACACAACTCTAGTAGTTGCAACCCACATTAATATTTTATGAATAATAAAATATGTCTGCATTAAAGTAAAACCTTCGGCAGGCACCTGTTTTTCATAATGAATTAGGAATCCTGGGAAAGTACCCTTGCCTCCCCCTCTCCCATTTGTGCAATGCTCATCCTGACCCAGAGATTTACTACTGCCAGACAATGGTGGAACAACCCAATCGCTCTTTGACAGGTGGGTAGGTCTTGATAATTATTGCCAGACATCTTAACACTGCTCAGCTGATGTAAATAAACATACAAAGTACGGATCAATATTGCTTTCCTACTTTTGCATTTTGAACACATATGCTGGTGATTTAACATTATTCTCTGGTCTATAGGGAGGGTGAACCTGCTTTTTAAGTATATTGTACATATACATATATTTACACCCATTCCACATGTGATTCCTTAAAAGAAAAAAGAAAAAAAAATAGATGCAAAGAGCTAGGACTCCAGGAGCAACTAACTACCTTCTGGTAGAGCTTCTATGAACTGAGCAAAGTGATTTTTGAGGTTCCAGAGTGAAAGAAGATGAGGTTCTGAATACCAGTTAGATTTGTTGAGCAGAATATTCTTACTGGACAAACAAGATTGAGGCCATCCTGAGCTGCCACAAAGACAGGGCATCTTTTTTTCCTCCTGTCCATGGACTTGGCATTCCATGCCATTTCATGAATTCTGACTGCTTCCTTTTCTACATATATCTGAACTCATAAATCTCAAGAACTGTAGATTTTTATTATGGCATCCAAAAGATTTGCAAGGCCTGCCAATCCTGCTAAGAGGCTAACACCCCTGAAGATAAGGGAGCCTATGATAAGATACAAAGGGGTCTGCTGTAAGGGAATGTAGAAATAAGCACCATGAAGGAGCAGAGAGAAAATATTTCTATAGAGATACTGGGGTAGGGGGAGACCAGGCCAGAGAACCTGGAGTAAAGAAAAGGTAATTAAAAAGTTCTTATTAAAAGAAGGGTGGAGAGAAGATTCAGAAAAGGGAGAGGGAAAGAATTGTTTTAAAAAAATGATTTCTGGGATCACTCCTGTCTATAGAGAAGTATAATAAACTGTAAGCAGAAATGTTATCAATCTATTTACATTACTAAACTCTAGGCTATTTAAATGTTCTGCTTTCCAGCATTAGCACCTTAATGTAAACTCTGAACTTTTTGTTCCCCCTCCAGAGAGATATATAAGGGAATGGTAGCAATGGAGAGATGGGGGGGGGGGGGTGACACACTTAACATGTTTTTATATTCATAATTCTAAATAATGCTGCCTAAGAATATCTTAGAAGTAATGCAACGTTAACTTAAAATTATCTAAATTTGAGATTCTTCACCTGGGTCTGTGAACTTAAAAAAAATAACATAAAAAAACTGCATTTTGATACAATTAGTTTTCTTTGTAATCCTATGTATTTCATTTTATGCATTTAAAAACATGGTTTTGAGTTCATAGACTTCACTCAACTGCTACCAGTCTATGACACAAAAAGTTAAGAATTTCTACTGTAAACCATATTTGCTCCTCTTATGCTTATGATGTATGATTTTCATCACAAGCTTTTTTCCTGTTGACATAAAAAAATTTTTTTAAAGGAAATGTACACAGAAGATTTGGATATAATCGTCAGATTTAGGCAACTCAAAGGTTGTAATTTGAGAAAATCTTAAAAGGAATACTTTTCCAAATATTTTAATAATAAATAACATAGATAAACAAATGATTTCATGAGCATTGGGAACTCCTGGTGAGGGAATTCCCTCTATCAGTGCAAAGCAGCAGCTCTTTGACAACTTCGAATTTGAACAAGTTGCCTGGGGGACTGAGAGGCTAAATGGCTTGGCCAGAGTCATGATACCAGAGAGAGGTCTTCCTGATTCCAAGACCAAGTTTTTGCCCTCTTTTCCCTGTTGCCACAAACCCATAATGGAGTTCAAAACAAAACAAAATAAAACAAAACTACTACAAGAGTGTGTGATACTCCCTAGGATTTCCATTTCTATTGCAGTTTTGCTTAGTGTGAACTAACAATTTAAGCTGTACAAAAACTAAATGGGCTGCCTAGAGGTGTGATGGGTTTCCCTTCCTTGGAATTTTTCCAGTGGTGTCTGGATGGTCACTTGTTGTTATAGGATATACACTGTGACATATAGGTTGGATCAGATGGCTTCTGAGGTCCCTACCACATCTCAAATTCTGTGATGCTATGTTCAATTTGGGTGCCTTTGTAATAATGTATTTCATTGTCAAAAGACAGAAAGGAAATAGAAGATACCTGTTTAAATGAACAGATTGGACTAGATGACCTCCAAGGGCTCTTTCTACTCTAAATCCTATTATATCATGATCCTGTTCACGTTTTATAACCAAGTTGGACTGTACACAGCATATTCACAAGAAACACCTTAGGACAACTTACTGAAGCAGCATGCAGATTCATGTGAAAAGATTTTAAAATAGCAATTGATCACATTTTTATATAAACTTTCTAAAGCACTCTCAACAATGTTGAAGTAGACAGGCGCATACTGCCATCCCCATTTTAAAGATGAAAAAACTGAGGTTGACAGGTTAAGGGATATGTTCAAGGTTACTAGGCTAGCAAGTACATATCTATGATGTGAACCCATTTTTTTAAAATAACGGATTAGTCTGGTGCTCTGCTATCCTATCCTACTTCATCACCAACTATTTTTTGTAATTAGATGTAAGTCATTTTACTGCATGTTCCTAATCTGTTAAATGGGGAAAACATATGTGTGTACACACATATATGTTTCCTATCTGAGAAGGATTTTTATAAAGATTAATTGGATAATATCTGTGAAGTGTTTTGAGCTATTTAAAGGAAAGGCTGTACATAATTACAGTCAATGTCTGATTAGCTCAGTTGGTAAGAAGAGCCTGGCACTCAGGCAATAATTTTTTTTTTCTTTGAGAAAATGTGTTCTAAGTTCCAAACAGATAACTTACAAACCTTTGGATCACAACCTGTTTTTAAACTGGGGAGTTCTAAATTAGTGGATAATCCAAAATTAGTTCTATTTCACCCTGGAGAGCTGCTTATGATTTTTTTTTTTTTGGCTGGGGGCTGGGGAGGTAGTTCCCTAGTTACGCTTTTACTTAGGCAAATATTAGGATTAGTTTCTATTCCCTGAGCATACACAAATTGATAGTAGAGGTGTTGGCTCAGCAGAATGTTGGGTGTCGGGGAGAAGCCAGGAGGGGATTACAGTTTTGCTGCAGACAATAGACAAAACAGATAATCCACAGAGATAAGTAGAGTTGATTGCACAAAGAATTGTTGTCATATTAAAGATCCAGAGGTTAGCACCAAATGCAATCCATTTGAATCACAGTAATGTTGTGAGATGTCACTGAGGTTGTTGAGTGCTTATTGATACTCAAGGTAAGGTGCAGGGCAAGTGCTATTCTATTAGCACACACCTTGTACTTATGGCAGATGATATGCAAAACCAGATGTTAAAAAGTCTCTCTTTTCTGTAATATTCCTTCCCTTTCTGCTCTTCTGTTTAATTTCATTTATCCTTGTTCATTTCTGAGATTATAGCTAGCATACTCAATAGGGAGCATGGAGAGGTCTCACAGCCAGAAAAAGCTGGGTTCCAGTCTTGCCTCTGCCACACACTGTCTGTGTGACTCTGTCTAGACACTTTAACCTCTTTAGCATGTCCAAGCAACTCTCTAGGACTATACATTTAAATTGCAGATCTATATTTGTTGAGGCAGTTTTCTCACCTAAAATTCACTAAACCAATGAAATCACTGCTGTCTCACTTTCTTCTTTACTCTTTCCTTCCAAAAAAATCCCACCCCAATTAAAATTTATTATTAAAACAGTAATGTTAATCTTGTAACTGAAGAAACATGAAAAGGAAGCCATAAATGATTGGGGGAACCAGAAGCAATCACCAAGATAACTGGGGAAGAGGTCACTGGCTTTGAATCGAATACATGTATTTACATGTTAAAGACATTTACATGTACAAACATATGTGTATACATATATATGTGTGTGTGCAGATGTGTAGAGATAAGATTTAGGAAATTGCACTTTGCCTTCATAATCTCAAATACCTCACGACTAAAAAAGCCCATGTCTTTAGCACAAAACTTCTGGTTATATGATATGGAGGTGAATCAGGAAACAGTAAAATCTGGGGAAAATTCAAATGACAAACACCAAGGTGGGCTACATTGTTTTAACAAGACAATTCATACATGAGAAGTGGTATAACAACATTCTTAAAGACAGGTATGGCCAGAAAAGGCTATCCTATGGAAGTGTAACTCGAATGAGAAAGAAAACTAGATGGGTAGCCTGAGGGATACAGTGATATCCCTGAGATACTAAAAGGAAAAGAGGGAGGCGCTGTGGTAAAGTGGAAAGAGCATTAATTTTGGACTCTAATGACCTAGTTTTGAATCGACCATTTACTATCTGCGAGACCTTGGGCAATTCAATGGGCCTTGGTTTCCTCATCTGTAAAATGAAAATATAAGGCTAGATGACGCCTGAGGACCCTTTCAGTTCTAGCCCTATTCATTTATCTACCTCCAGAGTTTTAGGTAAACCATTTATGGAAAATGCAAGGGTAAGTATGGAAAACAATCACAAAGGACAGGAAGGAGTTGTAGGGCATGATTACAAACATATACAAAATATGTACGTATGCAACAAATACACATATGTAAAAATATGCCCTACATAGTGAACTAAAAAGCTACTTTATGGACATCACATTCTTTGCTCTTCCCGTTCCCACCATTATGAAATCATGTGGTTCAAAAGTAGCCTGAGCTATCCAACTGGTAAAATCAACTTTCAGAATTGTTGTGGGTAAGCGCTTTCCTTCACACTCCCTACTATCCACATTTTTCTACATTGGTTCTGCCCGTTGTTAATGACTGTGTTTAAAAAAAAAACCGTTTCTAGGAATTTTCCTTTGACTAGTTTTGATAGATTTCTCTACTTCATTCCAATAAGGGGGATATAACTCATTTTAGTTGAATTAATTGTCCTGAAGAACACTTAAAATGATTAAAATTTGTCATCAGCCAAGAGAAAAAGAGGAAAAAGCTTCAAGTTATAGTAGGAAACTTGATATATCAGAAAGAATTTAAACAGAAGAAACATATTGGGAAAATGTTATTTTTGTACACAGTATATATATATATATATATATATATATATTATATATGGGTGTGTATATATATGTATCTCTTTCTGTGTATGTATGTATGTATGTATGTATATGTATTACCATGATGAGTGATTCTCACCAACTGTTTAAGGTCAGTTTCATTCTCAGAAAATATGAGTAAAGGATTTTGCAACAAAAGGGCTGTTCTTTTTCTGTTAGAGATTCAAGTCATAGTTCAGCTTGCCTGTATTAATTAGCAAAAAATATCTCCATAAGACAAAACAAAGCCCAAACCATTTTAACTGAATTTCAACCAAAGATTATTTTAAATCGGGATGCATATAGAGCAAATCAGAGGCACAAAGAAGAAATCAGAGAAGTGGTTGATAATGTCCTCTATTTGTGTTTTTAACCTCAGAAAGTACTGTTGTTTTGTGCTGCTCTGTCATTCACCTACACGTGTGTGGTGACAGTGTTAACTAGTAGAGTGCTACAGAAACCAGAAAAATGCATTTGGGGTTGGGCCTATGCATCACAGAACAGAATCAATCTTCCTAATTAACGGCAAATTAGCAATCCCAAAATGAGTGGGATCAACCTGTCTTCACTGGCCAAGAATCATGCTAAGTATATAGCTTCCTCTAAGTGCCTCTAAATTACATTAACGCCTTTATAAAGTAACATTCTTTTAATCTAATGCTACATTAGTGTCACTGTTCTCAAAGTTATTACACCGTTTAAAATTTCTGCAGATAGGTAGACAGATAGAAAGATAAACAAATTAATAGACAGACATGAAGACATTCCGATATTTCACAAAGCCAGGCTCTAAGTAGCTCACAAATCACGGCAAAGCTATAATAAGGACCCTATTAACATTAGACCAACCAAAGAAGAAAAGTTTATGTTGAATAGTGAAATTACTGAAGGTAGTTGACTAATCGGCATTATTACCATATAAAGATTTTTTTAAATACAGGTATAAAAACAAAACACAAAACACAGTAAAGAATTTATTTCAACCAAAGTAAGGGGCATGACTAATGACTCAAATGTCATTTTACTCAACTTGATACTCTCTTTGGGTTCCAATAGCCAACTCAATAACCATAATGTAGTAAACATTATACAAGGCAAAGGTATGACTCATATCAATATATAGAGATATTTCAGTCCATATATATATAAACACACATATGGATAGGAAAGGAACAAACATTCATAAAGTGCTTACCATGTTCCAGGCTCTGTGCTAAGCCTTTACAAATACTATCTTGCTTGATCTTGACAATAACTCTGATTATTATCCCCATTTTAAAGTAGAATAACTGAGGTTAAGTTACTTGACCAGAGCCAAAGAGCTAGCAAACGTCTAAGGCTGTACTAGGACTCAGGACTTCCTGTCTCTAGGCCCACCACTTTATCCTTTGAACCACCTACCTAGCTCCCTCTAGGTCTGAGTATCAAATCAATGCAACCACTGATCCCTGAAGAATTTATGTGTGGGTATGTTTGAGTGTATACACATATATGCATTTTTGTGATTCCATCAGTGTGGGGAACTTCTGGTGTAGAAACACTCCCTCCATGAATGCAAAGGAGTAATTCATCTATAACTTACAGACTTAGAGATTTGTGTGGGGCACCAAGAAGTTAAATAATTTGCCCATGGTAACAAACACAGTACAGGTTAGGAGCAAAACTTGAACCTAAGTCTTCCTGACTCAGCTATACCTTTATGTCCTGGCTCTTTTTCTGAGCAGTTTAAAATAGAATAAAATTACAAACATATGAAATCTCCTTTTCTTTAAACTCGGTCAACTAATTTATAATTTCACTTCCAATAGAAGGAAGACAAGCAGTTGTATAGAGGGGAGATGGCAAGAGTAGTATTTTCTGTTAATTTTTTGAGGCTTAGTAGCTTATTTCTACCAAACTCATTTGATTATTTGATTAAAAGAAGTGAGAGCTGAGTAAAACATTGTGTGCAGTTTTAGATTTAGCAGCTGAAAAATGAGAAATGAAAGAATTCTCTGCCCAGTAAGAGTTTGTATTATAAAAGATGGAAAAATGAGCTCCCCACAGAGACCAAAAGGGATGAGAGAGAGACACAGAGAGACAGAGACACAGAGACACACACAGAAGGAGACACACAGACACACAGAGGGAGACAGACACAGAGGAGAGAGACAGAGAGAGAGAGAGAGAGAGAGAGAGAGAGAGAGAGAGAGAGAGAGAGAGAGAAGTGAGAGGGGGGAGAGGGAGGGAGAGAGAGAGCACTCTAATATCTCAAGAAAATTCCTATACACAGCCACTACTTAGATTTTGTTTTATAGGCAACTTTAATCTGCTTATCTCAGACCCTGCTTATTATCTCTATCCCTTCACTCTAAATTTAAGATAAGTTTGCTTTTGTTTTTTTGTTTGTTTGTTTGGTTTTTTTCCAAGCATAGTCATGATCTGAGAAGTTTAGTATGATTTGTCCTACTCCCAAATTGGTTCAAAAAGATATGGCCTCATTTGGGTTCATATCCAAATTAGTGTAGACCAAAGATAAATTGGATGATTTGATCCCACTTTAAAGAGAAGGAAAACCCTTTTTCAGGTCCAGAGCTATCCCATGGTCTTAGGGATTTTTTGAATTTTAAAGAACTCAAAATGTGAATTGGTTTGACACTGGGTATCAAACCAGTTTGTTTTTGTTTTGATACATATCTTTAGTTTTAGGCTAGACCCCAAATAGCTGCTAGGGATTAGAGGTATGACGAAACTTATATCCTTTACCAAAATGCCCTCTACTTTTCCCACCATGCAGCCTTGCTACTTTTGCATACTTACAGATGCTCAGGGCCAGTATTAGCTATTAATACCCTAAAAAGAGGCAGTTTGGCAATCCATTCTTACAGGTTAATGCCAGCTATTCTTGCTAGTATTAATGGCTCCAAGAGGAAGGCTCAGATCCTCTATTTATTTAGAAAAAGTAAAAAAAGAAATTCTGGCACCACATAAGTATTCTCATAGGAAAATAATACCTAGAGTTACATAGTTTTGCATTTAGGAGAAAATATTGGGGAGCCTAATATTCTTGCTTGACTCTATTCTGACTTGCCATTTAGACTACTGATATCTCAGTTTACTGATATGTAATGATAACCAGCTCACAAGGGTGTTATACAACTAGCAACTGTTTGTAAAGTGCTCTCATAAAGGGTTCCATATAAGTGGTGATTACAATTAAATGACTGTCATTGTCACCTCTGCCTGATGTCAACCCTATCTCTAACATTTCTTTTATTTTTTACACTTCCTTTTCTCAATGTTAATAAAATATTTGGCAGCTGTGTATGTCACGTAAATGCACTAGTGCATAAAAGCTAACATTTTCTTTTAATTTTAACAATGTGCATGCTATTGGTAAAGAATATTGAAAGAAATACAATGCGTAAGTAGATTTTACACCACATTAGAGTTGTCCAATTTCTCATGTTTTAAATTTTTCTGCATGACTAGAGCCAGGAAGAAATACATGCCAGCATAATTATATGAACAGTTGAAATTTAAACATATTGAAAAGGAGAAGAGAACATGTCCACCCATTTGGTTTTTTTCTTCTTTCCTCCTTAACAGTCCCAAAGATGAGTAATTTCTTTTCATAGAGGCAAGCTAAAAGCACAAAGCTTTAACATTCAAAGGCAGGGGGAGGGGGGGAGGAAGAGGGAGCTTTTTTAAGTACTGTGCAAATCAATACACAAAAAAATCTCAAGATGATAGTTTAATTAAAATGTGCACAAGGCAATTCATCAGTCTCTTCCCTTGGTGTACTAGCCCCTGGAACCTGCCTTCTGCTTTCTGAGAGCTGATTTTTTTTTTCAACTCACAAGCATTAAAGATATCTTTGAAACAGTACCTTTCTACTTAGCTAACATTCCTTGTTTTCCTTTAATAAACAAGAAATGGTACTGGCTTTGTGATGTTTGTTATGCTTTTTTTCATCTCCTGTAAGAGCTTTGCCTAGGATAAAATACTGTCATGGAGTAAAATTTACCTGAGAGTTAAAGCCCCCCCCAAAAAAAAATCCGCCAACTTTGAGTTACAAGTCCCTCCCCAGTTAAATAACTGGGAATTTTATGCTACTAGTTATTTCAATTTCAATGTTTACAAATATATACTTTAGAAATAAAAGAGCTAGGGGCAGCTAGGTGGCGCAGTGAGTAGAGTGCTGGCCCTGGAGTCAGAAGGACCTGAGTTCGGTTCTGGCCTCAGACACTCAATGCACACACAAACAAAAACCTAGGAGTGTGACCTCGGGCAAGTTACTTAACCCCAACTGCCCTCCAAAAAGAAAAAAAAAAGAAATAAAAGAGCTGCTCCCACACTGGTCAAAATGAAGAATCTGCATTGATTAAAATATATTGTAACTTGTTTCCAACAACTCAGAGGGAAGGTTAACACTATTCCATTCCCATTAACACAGCTTTCTAGTTCTACCCTTGCAGTAAAAAAAAAAAAAAATAAACCTACTGAACTCTGCTCCCTAATAGGTTGACGCTCATGTCAATTGCTACGCTCGCTGACTAAATGGGGCCTTTGCAATGGCTTAGATTCCAGGGTCACAAATTCAACATGGCTGTAGCAGACAGTATATGACATGCTCCCAATCTATTCTGGTTATTTAAGTTTTAATGGTAGTTTTTGTTGTAGGACCATGATTACCAGATGGACAAACTATTTTAGTCATACCAAAGTCACAAGATTTGGTGCTGAGGCTGCAAATGAAAACCTTTTACTTTAATACCTAGATGTACTCTTCATTTTAAGAAATGACTGTCCAAAGACCAAGTCAGGTGAAGAAGTTTCTTGTCCAAGATGGAGCATGGTATAGTAGAAAGTGCTGGATTTAAATAGATACTGTCTTATGCAGGAGACTTTTTTTTTTTGCTCCCCTAAGGCATTTCCCTTTAAGGTATGTTCCATTTACTTTGTTTATATCTTGTATATAACTATTTATTTGTGATGTCTGCCTAATGAGAATGTTTGCCCAATTAGAATGTAAGCTCTTTGAAGGTAGGGCATATATGTCCCTTTCTTTATGTCTGCAGAACTTAGTCCAGTCCCTTATCTATAGAAAATGCTTAATACATGTTGGCTCACTGAATCCAGCCAGTCTCTACCACTCAGATAACTTGTGACTTTGAACAAATCCTTTCACTTCTCTGGCCCTCAATTTTCCCATCCATCAAATGATAGAGATAAATTAGGTGACCTCTAAAGCTCCTTGTAGCTTGAAATCTATGAAATTTAGATAAAGAGAGCATTTCTATAGATTCCTTTTTAAAGACTGATATTTCTCACAATTGTTTTGTCTTACTCTTTTAGGCAGATTATACTTATTCCACTTAATACCAGAGTTCCCTAAGGTATGTGAACTTGAGGGTAGTAAGAACCACCATTCAACTTCTTAGTCAACTAAGTTTTCATGATCGTATTCTGTATGTTAGGTTATCTGATGAGGTGAGGCAGTAGTCACTATGCCTTGGTGCAATGGCTCTCAAAGAGTGTGCCATGCCACACTCCAATCTCGAATATCTCTCAACGTGCCATGAAAGAATCCCTATTCCATGAGATGTCCGTTTTCCCGAGCCCCTGATATCAGCTGCTGTTTGTTGCCTGCTCTTTCCAGCTTGGCCTCTAGAAATGTCACAAGAGTAACCATATGGGAAGTACAAAGCTGTCTCCTCTACTGTGAGTCTTGGGGAAGCAAAGAAATAGAATATGAAGGAGTGAGGGAGGCGAAAGAAAAATAGAGGAATCCCAAGGTATGGGCATTGGTTCTGGAGGCCTGAATGCCTAGGACCTTTTCTCTGTTGGAAGATTAAAATTTCAGTATGCCATGACTCCTCATAGCAGAGGATATTGTGCTGTGAGAAAAAAAATTGAGAACCATTGTTTTAGAGCTACATTGGGTGAAGGCTGTACTTTTTTTTAGCCATGCTGAGACCAAGACCACACCAAAGAACCAAAGTGGAAAACTAAGGAGTTCAGTTATCTGATTCAGGAATTATAAAGATTTGGGGGTTTTCTCCTAAAATATTTTAATTGCTTAACTAATAATCAATTAATTTTAATCAATAAAGTCAGTGTCTGAGGAAGCATATGGCATATTATGAAGTTATCAGGAGATTTGGGTTACAGTTCCAGCTCCATCTCCATCTCATTGTATGAATGGTTAAGTCAAACACTCTGGGCCTCAATTTTGTCATATGTAAAAGGAATTGGTCAGATTGGATTATCCCTAGTCTTAGTATCTCTTTTGAGTGTTGTGATTTTTGAGATTTTGCTTGAATTAGCTAAGTGATACCGCCAATTTCTGTTTCATTTTGCCAATTCATTTCTAAGTGAATGTTCTTATAAGTTTTTAACTACTATTTGTTTCCTAGTAAATCTTGATATAGAACTACTACAGGTATGGCACAGGGTGTCCCAAAAGTTGTTTAGTATAGTTTTGATCTATAATAAGCTCCATGCTGCACTAAGAATTTTGGGACTCTCTCTCTCTCTCTCTCTCTCTCTCTCTCTCTCTCTCTCTCTCACACACACACACACACACACACACACACACACACAATTTCAATTTCATCTGTGTAGGGAGCTCCCAGTGAAGAACTTCTGCTACCTAGATAGATCAACACCTTCTTTATAACTTATAGTCTTAGAAAGTTGACTTAGGCCATGGAGGATTTAAGTGACATGCTTGGGGTCACAACGCCTCAACATATCAAGGTGACACTTGAACCCATTCTAATCTCTGTGTGTGTGTGTGAGTGAATTTGGGTTAAACGACTTGTCTAGGGTCACACAGCTAGTAAGCATCAAGTATCTGAGGTCAATTTGAACTCACGTCCTCCAGACTCCAGGGCTGGTGCCCCTTACAATCTATATCTTTGTGACTCTAAGGCAAGCTTATTATTGATTCTACTACATCATCTCTCTTGTATAAATATTATCTACTCTAACACTGTCCTTTTTGGGCTTTCTTCTGAGATAGATACCCATATAGACATAGAAGTGCTTCAGTTTGTGGGAAGTAAAGTGATCTTGCTTTCATTCTTCAGTCACTTAAAAATCAACTACAACCAATTGAAGGTCAAACAAAGTGGGTCATATAAACATATTAATTCAGCCTACTTTTCTTCCACCAAGATTTAAAAGCATATAATAGCTTTAAAGCCAGGAGACGTTGTAAAGCATCTATTCCTCGGAGTAGTATCTGGAAGTTAGAATTTTATTTTAGGTCAATAATCATCTCAATGACATTATAGCAATTCACATTTAATTTTAATGAAATATTTCTGGTTAAAATTGTATATTTTCAGGAAATGAATCAAACCCACCCACGAACCAATGCTCAGCATTTGGTAGGCCTTTGATAAGTGCTTTTTGAACTTTGCTTGATTTGCTTTAACCATTCCATTTCATTTGAATGCTTAGCCTGAAGTAAGGGGAAATTTTTATACACATTGCACCATTCATAAAATCAAGACTAGGTAGAATAGAAATGAAAAACTTGATCTAAGAAGATAATTGTTTCAGAAAAATGTCAAACTATTAAAAAATAGAAATGCTAAAAATAAAATGGCCATTTTAGCCACAGTGATAAGACCTGGTTGCAAATAGCCTTATTTATGTTGTATAGTGCTTTAGAGTTTACAAAGTACTTTACATATATTATCTCCAAATATTAATGACTCATAGTGATATAATACATTGTAAACTTTGAAGAGCAGTTATTTTTTTAAAACAATATACTTGTTCTAGGGACAAATAGTGCAAACATTATTAAACCCAGATCTTTGGACTGTAAGCCTTGAGCTCTTCCTAGCCCATAATGACTTAGTCATCATATTTTATGGATCCTGGTGCAAATAAAGGAATGCAAATAAGGAAGTAGCTAATGAAAGAATGTCCACAGATATAAAGAAGGCACTGGCAAATTCAGTTTGGTGTCTTAAAGCAGTAATGCTACCTTATGGAGGAGGTGGGAATAGAGAAGTTGATTTGCAAATTAAAATGAAAACTCTGAAGCCCAGTAAACAATACAGTGGTAGACTGAAAATGACCTGAAGATTTTCTTTTTAAATAGGACAGTCATGACCCATACTAGTGACACCCCAATTGTTCCCTTCAATAGTTTATTTTCACATGACCTAGAATTAGTCAATAAATATTTACCAAGCTCTTGGTTGGGTGGTAGAGTGGAGAGAGAGCTGGGCCTGAAATCAGGAAGACTAATCTTCCTGAGTTCAAATCTGGTTTCTCAGCCACTTACTGGCTGAGTGACTCTGGGTAAATCACTTAACCTTGTTTGCCTCAGTTTCCTATCTGTAAAATGAGCTGGAGACAGAAATGGCAAGCACTCCAGTATCTTTGCTAAGAAAACCCCAAATTGGATCATGAAGAGTTGGATGAGTGAGATGAGTGAACAAGTTTTTGGTATATGCCAAGCATTGTGATTAGCTCTGAGGACACAAAAGAAAGGCAAAAGGCAATCCCTGCTCTCAAGTAGCTCACAGACCAATGGGGAAACAACATTTAAACAACTATTTACAAAGAAGCCATACTCAAGATAAATTGGAGATAATCAACAGAGGAAAGGGATAAAAAACTAAGGGGGATTAGAAAAGGCTTCCTGTAGGGATTTTAGCTGGAATTTGAAGGAAACTAGGCAGCTGAGATGAGAAGGAAGAACCTTCTAGGGACAGTCAATGAAAATGCCTGGAAGAGAAAGGTAGTATCTTGTGGTAGGTAGGAGCAGTACGGAGGTCAATGTCACTAGATAGCAGAATATTCGTGTGGGGGATGATGGTGTTAAAGGTTTAAGAAGACTGTAAATGTAGGGTTTGGGGAGGGCAGGGCAGATTCTGAAAGAATGAAATACAGGACTCCATATTTGATCCTGGAGGTGAAAGAGAGAAGCTGGAGTTTATTGAGTGAGGACTGGGCATGACATGGTCATACCTGTGTTTTAAAAAAGATCATTCTGGCAGCTGAGTAGAGGATATTCTGGAGTGGGGAAGAGGCTTGTGGCAAGGAGACCAACCAGAAGGCTATTGAAATAGTTCACAAGTGAGTTAATGGGAGTCCCCTGGGAGAAGAGGTAGAAAAGATATTTCTTGAAACAAGAATTCATTATGAAATTTTGTATCCCCAAAAGATTTCCACTACTATCAAAATAAAAACATGTACACCTACACACCCTTTACTCTCTCCCTATCCTATTTTATCTTGGATGGATGGGGGATGAGAGAAAGAATATTCTTCCTCTACCCATGTTACATGACTATCTGACTACTTTATTGAAAAAAGTTATTGTAGCAGCTTGGTGTAAGCTATGCCTTCTCACCCTTCCAGTGACTCTTTCCAACTTGCCCCAGGAGAATAATTTGAAAGCTCTCTACTGAAGGCTTGTTCTACAGTAGTCCTGCTGTTTTCGGCAGCTTTTGCATTAATCCTGTGTGGCATACTCTCTTGCCAGTATCCCTCCACAGAATGGTCTAAAAGTTTGCCCATTCTTAGCCTTCATTCCTCTCCTTCTATATTTTACATATCTTTTTCTGGGAAAGCTCATTTTCCCCACCAAAACCTTGTATTCCCAGGTCTACTTTCTCCCTTCTCTTCACACAATCCTAAAATAACTTCCTGGTTTTTTTCCCCTGAACTTTTCTTTTATCACTATCTTATCCTATCTGTTGTAAAGCATCTTCCCCAGAAAGCAGAAATCTTACTCAACTGTCCAGTTGTTATGGAAAGTATCACCAATTCTCTGTTCTCCCAAGCGTTGAATCCTCAAATGATCAATAATGCCTCTTTTTCCATCCTCTCCTCAAAATGAACTAGGTGCTAAATTATCCCATAGTTTCTGGACAACATTACTAAGTTCTATCTTTGGCTTACCATTTTAATAAGCAAACCACTGGTTCATTCTATTTAGGTCAGATTACTATGACTACCCTTCAATGAATCTGAAATACAATTGCCAAAATAATTTTCCTCTCTTACCATTCTTTCCCTAAACTTCTGGCTAAGAAGCCTAGAGTTTTAGAGAGGGAAGGCAGCTTTGAGGCTATCTGATCCAACTCTCTCATTTTATAGATGAAGGAACTGAGACCCCACAGTGTTAAACTATTTAACCAAAATAGTTACTGAGCTTGCACTAGATTATGGTTTTCCATTCTCTTGGTCCAGGGTCTTTTTAACACAACTGATTACCCTCCATAGAGACAATGACTTTCCTTGCATTCTCCTTTACTGCACTGTGGATCCTACTGTCTCTGCTATCTCATATCATTTTCTCCAAAACTTTTCCATTCTAGCCAGGGATAGTTGACTTTCTCCGTGGTTCCCATTCTTTCATCCTTCTCTTTATACCTGAAACCTACCGTAATTCTATATAAGAAGCTAAAATACTTCCTTCCCCAAAGATAATTTCAAATATAAAACTTAAGTAAAATAGTATTAAGATATTCACAACAGGGGCGGCTAGGTCACACAGTGAATGGACTACCAGCCCTGGAGTCAGGAGGACCTGAGTTCAAATTCAGCCTCAGACACTTACACATAAAAAACTAGTCGTATGACCTTTGGCAAGTCACTTAACCCCAATTGCCCTGCCTTTCCCCCTCCAAAAAGAAAAAAAAAGATATTCACAATCTCATGTATTCATTCACAATCATTTGTTAAAATTCCTACTTTGCTCATAACACTGTGCTAGGCCCTGAGGAAGATAATACGTTTTGATAAGACATGGTCTCTGCCCTTTGTGGACCTTGATCTAGACGGAGGATATGACATATTACATGATAAGTATAAAAGAGTTACAAAACAAGGTGTTATAATAGTATGTGAGTCCTGAGGGGAAAGGTCATCATTGAAAGACTTCCTGGATGAATTGAGATTTGAGTTGAACTTTACAGGTTGGGCAGGAATTCAGGCGAAGAGGAAGAAGGATATTGAAGACTTTTGGGAACAGTATGAGCAAAGGTATAGAGGGAGAAAAGCACAGGATACACTCAGGGGAAAGAGAGATTGATTTAGTTTTGTTTATGTATAGATCATATCAAAGGGACTAGCACAGTGCTATCAGGAAAAGGCAGTTTGGGATCAAATTGTGGTGGATCTTGAATGACAAGTAAAGGAGTTTGAATTTGAGTTAGTAGACTCTAGATTTTTGAGCAGGAGAATGAAATGGTCAGATATGTAGAGAAATATGTGAGAAACTTCACTCCATCAGGCAACATGAAGGGTAGATTTGTGAATAAAGAGGATGTAGGTGGGGAGACTTGTTTTGAGACTATTGTAATAATCTGTGTGGTTGTTAATGCTATACTAGGTTGATGGCAGTAAGAATAGAGGGGAAGGTTTGGAGGTGAGAGATTATCTGTAACCAGGATCAAGCTGTCTATATGAGATAAGGGAGAGGAATGGATAAAGATAATACCACTATTTTGAACAGGAAAGGCACCGTAAACAGTGAAGATGACACAAACACATATCCTAAGACATTCCTAGCACAAAGATCTGTCTTTCCCCCTGAAAACCCTTCCCCCTTCCAAACTTCCCTATTATAATCTAAGGTGCCATCATCCTCTCAATCATCTAGACTTGTAACCTCACTCTCTCTCATGCCATGTAACCAATCCATTACAAAATCTTTTTTCTCACCTTCACATTTACTATATAGATAATATATATGTACTACATATATATATATAATATACATCTACTATATAGATAATATCTGTTCTTCATTCATTAGCCCCAACTTGGGTTCATGCCTTCATTATCTCTAAGCCTGTGCTATGATTTCCCTACTAAGTGTCTCTCTAATTCATTCCATCTTCCCCTCAGCTATCAAGGTGATTTTTTATGTGGTGCAGGTCAGATCATGTCACCCCACTGTTTAGTAAGATCCAGTTGTTCCCTATTACTGCCAGGAACAAATATAAAGCACTCTGGCATTTAAAGTTCCTCATGACCTGGCCTGTTCTTTCTTCCCAGACTTATTACACATTACGTCCCTGTCCCTTCCCCACAAACATACACTCTATGTTCTAACTACAGTGATCTACTCATCTTTCCTCGAACATGAGACTCCGTCTCCCTTCTCTGTGTATTTGTGTTGGCTAACCATCCCCATTCCTGGAATAACTTTTCTCCTCACCTCTACCTCCTTGGCTTCCTTCAAGAATCTAGGCTCAAACCCTACCTTCTGAAGGAGGACTTTTCTGGTCTCCTCCAACACTCCCACCAATGCCTTCCTCTTTCAGATTGCCTTGATTTACTTTTTATATATCTTGCATGTGTCTAGTTGTTTGCATGTTGCCTCCTTCAATGTGAATTTCTTGAGGGCAGGGAAATATTTTTTGCCTTTCTGTATATTCCCAGTCCTTGGTATAGTGCCCAGCACACATTAAACACTTAGTAAATGCTGGCCGACTGACTGACTAGCACTTTTCCCTCTCTCTATTCTAGTTTCTAACCTGTGTGCCAACTAAAATTGAAAAAAAAGTCAATATGATTTCAGACAGTTATTCATCTTGGGCCCATAGCCAAAGGTCAAGGCTCAGTTCCAAAAGACTGAGCCCAAGTACTATTCCATTGTTATATCTAGAACTGTCATTTTCCCTTTGGGCCCCCTTTTGCCTTTTCCTTAGGTAGTCATTCACTATTAATTCTATTATTAGACTACAGAAGAATCTACACCACTCAAAAGGAATATTCCACAGAATAAAAGCTGTCTGGGCTGGGCAAGCTTTCCTATAGAGGATAAAATATATAGAAATAAAATCCTATAGAGGATAAAACACATCCAGCTAAAAGTGAATAGAGATAGTAGTATTTTTGCCCTAACTCCTGTTGGTAATAGAAACCTAGAATCATGAAATGTAAGAGATAGGAGGAGCTTAGCAATTGTTTAGTGCAAATACATCATTTCACAAATGAGGAAACTGAGCATCAGCCTGGTGAAGTGACTTACCCAAAGTGACAGAATTAATTAAGGGTTGAACTTCAGATTCAGCTCTCTTTCTATTCTGTGTTGCCTTCTCCCTGCTATCATATTTTTTATATCATACATAATGGCCATATAGCCAGTGTGAGAATGCCCTGACAACGTTACCTTAACTGCATTCTACAAAGCACTATTCTCTGTTGTGGGACCAAAAGGATGAATTTGACTGATCTTCAGTGCTTGGAACTGGGACATTTTTTTCAGTTCATGGGTTATGGCCCCATTTCCAGAAAAATCCATTGGAGCCTAATGTAACCCAGCAAATCTTTCAAATGAAATAGCCTTATGGGAGGCAGGTTGTCATTTTCTGACATATTATTTAGGACTGAACTCAGGTTTCATTCTTTCTTCTTTCTATACTCATTCTCTTACTGCTCCCTTCCCCCAACTCTTTTCCATAAGTACCATTTTCTAATTAAGTAAAATGAAATTTGTAATGTTTAGAAGGGAGATATGACCTCCCTTGTGGGCCAGTCTCACTCTTCCCCATGCATCATTTAAAAAAAAAGCAGGTTGCTAGGGTGGCTTTTTTTTCTTAAATTGGCATCACTTTGTCTTTAGTGCAAACACACATGGCAATAATTTAGTGAACTCTAGTGTTCCTCTTGTGGCAAATTGATAGCATAATTTTATTATGAGTGGAACAATGACTTCTGGGAGAGGAAGGATTCTCCCAGAACTACACATAACTCGGTTGACTAAATGTAATACTTGGAGAAGGTAATGAAAACAGTGGCAAGGCTCAGCAAGGACTAGAACATTTCAGTTTCTAGCTCCTGTCAAAAGGCCACTCAATAAATCATACCTGAAGCTTATTTAATGTCAGGAGCCAGTAATCTGACAGAGTGCAATGGGGTGCTCACATCAGAAGAGGCATGCTGAGTCACATGATCCCTGGTCCCTGTACCCTATAGGGTCATATAATCTGCCTCTGGATTTTTAACAAGTTACTTATTATGCTCCCTTTGGTGCTAATTATTTTACATATCACTTGTTCCCAGTTTACTGACATCGCCTTAGTCACTTTATTACTAAAAAATTACTGGAAAATCAATCTGTATTACATTTCTTATTCTGCTTCATAGGAAGTTTCTATATTACTCCTTTTTTAGACCCTTTTCCTCCAAGCCCTTCTCCCACACCCCACTACATAGAAGCACAAAAGCACAGATACCTTTGGAACACTCCAAGATAACAGTAAACCTATAATATTGAGCCATACCAATAGTCATAATCACATATAGGCAAAATGACCCGGATATATGGTCACTCAGATGAGTTGATATTCACACCTAACCCAGTTATAAAGAGTTGACTGCTGTGACTATCCTATAGTATTTTGTCTACTACCAACATTCTTCAATGAAGAAATATGGGGGAAGGGGGAGAATGTGTAAGTACACTCAAGTATCCTTCCAACTGCACTGACACATAGCAAAAATCGGAATCAATACCAAACCCTTTAATAAATTACTTTAACAACATTTAATGCATCTCAATACATTATTTTGAATATGTTGTTCATCACACTACTGGAATAATAAACATTGTAGTTCCTGGAAAAAACATTTGATGTATACCACATCTCATGTATGAAAGCAATATAACACTGACATAATTTCATCAATAGTTTGAAAAAATTAAACCACCCAACATTTCAGGCTCAAAACAAGAGACCTTTCATCTTTGCCCAGATCTTTAATTTCATAGATTGAGGGAACTTCCAGAGAGGAGACGCCCTCCAAGGATGCAGGTCGTCAAGTTTTCTTCGACTTAAAATGTTAGAGGATTGACTAGGGTACTGAGAAGTTAAAAGACTTCATCAGGGTAATGTAGCCAGTTAGTGTCAATCGAGATTTCTTGAAGCCTGCTGTTTACCCAGTATCACTATGCCTCTCCAAAATCAGAGGTCACTTAATCTTTAAATTGCCTAACTATCACAAGAGGTGATTAACAACCTCTAAGATGGAGACTGGTCTGTCATGAAAGGGAAATGATTACTTGAATACATACTTCTCACCCAATGATATTTTTGAAGAGTGACTCATTCTTTCCCCTCAGTTTTCACTGAAACTATTAAGATTTTATGTGTGTGTGTGTATTTTTTTTAACCACCCGTGAGCTTTGAAACAGATTTGAATTCAGATCTTCAGAGGTGAAAGGCTTGGGCATTAATTCACTATACTACCCCACTCCCTTAGTAATTGCTGCTAAAGTTTGTTTCTTATCTTTGTTTCAAGGAAGTTTGCTACTCAAGAGGTCAATATTAAACAGGAGGAAACCTCAGCTTGCAGTAGCTAATCTGAAAGATAAGTATATCTAGAAATACATGGTAAATTTCATATCTCAATGTTTACCTTCCAAGTTAAAAAAAAAGGGGGAGAGGGTTATGAGAGACTGAAAAAAAATTCAACCTAAGTGCAGAAATAATGTGACTGGGAGAGAGAGGCAAGTTTATGCTGAATGAACAGTCAGCAACAATGATTATGAGTCATGTACAAAGAGCTGGGAAAAAATGTTTTCTTTTATAATCACAATAAAACAATGAATCAGGAAATAGAAGTTGATAGCAGAGAAGAAATATTTTAAACTTAAAACACACACACACACACACACACACACACACACACACACTGTGCTCTCCATGTTTCTCCTTTGCAAGTTTCTCCTGTTTTGTGTGGGGGGTAGTGGAGGGAGGTTAGCATTGTTCACAGTAATGACTATACAATTCTCAATGTCAGAATTCCAACTGAATTCCTGTGAAATTCAACTACTGGTGTAAAAGCTGAAATGTACATGCTTTAACTCCACCTAACTAACACTATTCTTTGAATACAAAAAAGAACAGTACAAAACCCTCCTGCTCCAGATCCCAAGGTTAATAGGACCTAAATTTATTCATAACAGACCAGCTTTTCAAATTAGGCAATTCTCTGGGAGTATTCTCCTTAGAATGAAAATCTAGTCCAATGACCAGACGTATAATACTTGGATAGGACCTTTTTACAGAAGGCCTTTGAACATAACACTATACAAATTCATATTTATAAATGCTGTTGTGGTTTTCTTTAAGGATGAAGTTAGCAAAAAAAGAAAAAAAATTCAATGTTATACTGGCCAGTGGCAAAAAGGTGGGATGAAAAAGTAGATTTTTGCAGTAACTACCAGTCTACTATGATGGCAATTCTTCTTGGGGGAAAAATATAGAGAAGATCATCAATATGAGATTGGTATTCCAGTCTCTTTTCTTTCCTTTCTCTGATTGGGCTCAAGCTCAGGGAATAATTCTCAACTTTAGAGTGGAACATTATCAGTTTTCAATCTCATTTCATCCTCTGCTTTTCAAAAATGACACAGAGGGAGAGCTTTTTGTTTTGTTTTAGTGTATATTAATTTTCCCCCCTTATTTGAAGTGTGGTTTCTATATTCACCAGTCGTGACTTGACCAGCAACATTTATTACATCAAGTACTGTAGTACTGTTATCAATGATCAGTTGCTGGTTTTTTTAAAATATACATTTTTAAAAGAAGAAGGAAAAGCAAAGAAAATGATTTCAGCATTTTACTAATTAAAAATGCCCACAACACCAAAAGGCAGACTTTATACACTTCCATGTCATTTAAAGAAATCACTTAAAACATTATTTCTCAAACTATGTTATGCCAAAGGAGGGAGATAAAGAGGCTTACTTAAGCACATTTTGTCTCTCTTCCAAATTCCGCTCTAATGAAGTACAGAAATAGGTAGAGACTTGTGCCTAACACACAATTTGTCTTTGCGGTTGATTGTCTTCACCAATGAAAGGGAGGGGATTAATTCTGAAAATCTTCCAGCCTCAAAAGAAAAAGAGATCTCTACTTCTTTTTGGCCAATTTCTTTCCAAATTTCGATATTGTAAGAAAGTGGTGCCCCACATATAGTGTGGGGATTAAAACATTTCTCTTCAAGTGAAATCTTAGGTTACACATTTTCTGAATGAACCTTTATTTCAATGGTTCATAAATTTGGTACACTTCTTTTTTTTTCCCAACAGCACTGTACTGCCCTCAAAAGTAGCAACATTTAAAAAACTCTTGATTGGCATTCTAACCTTGCAAAGAAATATGCATCCTGAGATAATGCTGCCAGCTTTTTATACAAAGCCATATTTCATTCTCCCTTTGCAGAGAAAAAAAAAACAACCCAACAAACTCAAAGCAAAACAAAAAAATAAACAAAAAACTCCCACTACCACAAAAGAGCTGGTATAATTGAATGTAAAGGGTTGTTATACACCCACTCCCCTTTGAGTCCCCTCTCTGGCATCTCCTTCCTTCCTCCCCTCCTTTTGTTTACCACTTTTAAAAGAGTCTTGTGGTGGCTGAGCCGCTTGCCCAGGATTGGACTGAATCTAAATTTCTTGAAATGACACTACTTCTAACAGGCCACAGGGTTTCCAGAAAAGCTGACTGGATGAAAAGATTAGAAGCACAGCACCCTAGGCACCAAAAATGTCTTCAATTTTAAAGTTTAAGTAGGAATTCTATGAGATAGGCCCCAATTGTGAACTGAAAAAAGGTGGTGATACTACTTCTTACTCAAAAAATGAATTGCAAAGCTGCGGTATATAGCAGAGATACTGCTGTGCTTTGCCCAACTCCTGGATTCAGATGCTACAACTCTCAGAAGACCAGAATAAAACGAAATCCATTTAAATTTCAGGACAATCCTTCTAGTTAAACATTAATCATCTGTGTTTTTCTTTTCAGCCTCTGTTAATCTCTCTTCCCTCCCCCCCCCCTGTTTTCTATGTCGATCTCAGGGAAAATGGTAATATGATTAAGGAGGTGGAATGATTGTGTTGGGATGAGGGAAGATACTTATGTCCTCTAACTGATGCAAACTTAATACTTCCCCCTATTACTGACTGTTGTAAAAGAAAACCCTAACAAGAAAATTCAGCAGATGCCCTCTTGGAGCTATTTGGGACTTCAAATCATGGCCACTGATTTTCTAGCCTAGGAAGCAATTCTAAATAGAAGCAAGGAAGAACATCCAACATCAAATACACTAAATAATTGTTCAGTAGCACATTGTTTTTGTGTCTAGTAATACCCTGGTATTGGCAATTTCAGTATCTTAAATGTTGACAATGGCTGTAGCACCTTGCAAATTTGACTCCAGGTTTAAGTGGATTTTTCTTTAGAAACATAGATGTTACTTAGAAATGATCACTGAAGATGGCAGCTATGTGCTTAACAGATGACAGCAAAAGAAAATGCTGAGCTGGGCAAGGGTATTTAGTTCAGCAAGGTTCTACCCTGTTGGTTTATCTCAACTCTACCTCCCTGGTCTATCACTATATCCTTCACTCCTTTCTCTCTTGAGATAAAAGTGTCCAGCTGTCTCTTAAACTCATTTAGATTACTTGCATCACTGGCCAATTATTCCATATGTTTACTACTGCTTCAGTCAAAATTATTCTACTCAATACCCTGTTTACTCTCAATTTCCTAATTCTACAATGTTTCCTGGTGTTTGAAATTCTTATTCTAGTAGGAACAGATCATCTTGTCCCACATAGCCAAAGCCCATTCATACCTTTTGAAAATTACTTTGTCGTTACTTTTCTCTGTTGAAAAGAAGCCCCCTCTGTTATTACTTCTCCTACCAACATTAGGCTTAGAATCTGAAAGGGAAAGAGTATTGATGTAGTCTTTCCTAGTCTCTGTGTTAGGAGGCATATATTAGGGCACTCTCATTGCTGCTAATAAACAAAAATATTGAGAGCTTTTGGGAAAAACCCCTGCCTAAGCTAGAGAAATACTCTATTATGTTATTCTGATTTGAATGTAAGGTGACTGGTGTTCTTAACACTACCTTATATTTTCAGAGCACTTTTTAAAATCGCAAAGTGTTTTTCATACAGAATTTCTGTATCTTTATCTGCAGTTAGGTGGCTCAAAGGTTAGAGTCCTGGACCTAGGGTGAGAAGGACTTGAGTTCAAATGTGGCCTAAGACATTTAACTGGCTGCATGAACCTGGACAAATCACCTAACCACTTTTCAGTCTCATCTTCCTCATTTGTAAAACAAAGATAATAATTATACCCAGGACTGTAGTAAAGATAAATGAGATAATATCCATAAAGTGTTTTGTAAGTTTTTAAAGTGCTATCCAAATGCTGAATATTATTATTATTATTATTATTATTATTATGGATATTTTCTTTGATTCTTGTATCACCCCATTTTATTGACAGGAAAATTGAGTTACCTTGAGCACTGAAAGAGATTTTTCCCAGGAAACAAAATCATAATGGAGACACTTTTCTTGACTTCTTAAGTCAATATTCTCATTAAGTGAAAAAGCTCATTTATATTAAAGAAAGACTGGTCAACCTGGTACAGTAAAGGAATGCTTTCTGTGATGTTATTTTAAAAGGGAGGTGTGCTAGCTATTGGAACTTGTGAGATCAGAAAAACCAGACTCTAAGACTATTGGAAGGAGGGTGGGGCAAACAGGATGTAGTTATTTAATATCTTCTGTTTGACAGGCTTCACTAGGACATTTTTTTCTAGTACACAAAGAAATTCTCTGAACCAACTCCAACTAGAGAATTCTTTGAAATATAACATATAGGTTCTTTTATTTTAAGCTCTAGAGACAGCCTTCTTTCAAGAAAGCAAACTTTGTATTCCTGTCACTTGTCTGCTGGTAATTAACAATATGGATTCTAATGCGTGTGTATGTGTGTGTGGGGGGGTGTTGGATTAAAGGTGTGTATGTGTAAGATTATAATCATTGGCATTTAATTCTGATAGTATGAAATTCAATAGGCTCTTTCCTGTGTTTCCATTTAAAAATCTGTAAAATTGATGATTTGGGTTTATTTTTTTTAATACTGTGCAATAGATATCAGAAGAAAGGTATATAAGGACACAGCAAATAGCTGAATTTTTCATTGTACACATTTGATTTTCAATTCAGTACTATTGTACATTTTTTTGTACTGCCACACCACTACTGTCAGAGATCTAGGGGCATTTTCCAAGAAATTATTCAAACAAGACCTTTTTTTTAAAAAAAAAAAGCATTTTTTTGGTCTTTTGTCAATTTATGCCTATGAAGATGTCTTCTCTAGAAATTCTTACAGCATCATTGCTCCCAATTTTCCTAAAATATTTCCCAAGTCTACCATCCACAGCCATTTGAAGCCAGCTACCTCCTAGGACTCTCTAATCCTACTGCCTTCACATCAAAGACCTACAGAAATGATCATCTAAGAAACTACAAAATCCTATCTTTACTGGCATTGAAGCTATTCATGGAAAGTCATCAGTACCTGAAAATTTATTTCCTCTTAAGAATGCTTATTTTCTGCCTCCCAAAACATCTCCATTCTAGTTTATAAACTGATGCCTTCTGTCAGGTTTTAATGATAAGAAATTACTAGGTTATCTTCTCATTTCTACAAGTCAGCTCTCAACTATTAGCACAATTAAGAAGAATAATCATCCACTAAGGATCTACCCTAATGCTTTACTTTCATGCTCACCTAACCTAGCCCAGGTGAGCAAAGACTCAGACAGATTTCACCAAGCTAGAGAGGCTTTAAGTAACAGCTCAGTGATGGACTGTATGGTTTTTGTACAAGTATCTATCTGGTTAAGTTTGGAGGATTTTATTATAAGAAGGTTGAATATCAGTTGAAAACTTCTGATCATAGCAACTCATGAAACCATTTAAGACATGGAGGGATTTTAGTCTGTATCAGTGGGAGAACTGGCTGAATCGATGAAATCAGAGTTCCATTTAAATATTGACCTAATAAAAAGAATAGTAGTCAACTCCTATTAGTACAGAACTGTCAATAACAATATTGATAAATAATATGAACAAGTCAGACTTTCCTTATTTCTGTTGAGAGTACCACCAGCCTATGAATCACCCACACTCTAACTGCATGGGTTAACTTTGCTTTTTTTCACTTTCCTTATCCTTGATGTCCAATCAGCCACCAAGGCCTGATTTTTTTCACTCTCATCTCATCCTTCCGTTTACATAACAGTGCTATTCACACTGGTACCATGTCAGTTTGGACCCTCATTCTCTCATATCTGGACTACTGTAAGACCTTCTTATAAACTCTGCCTGCCTCGTGTCTTCCCTCTCAAATCCATACTTCACTTAACTGTTGAAACAATGGCACAAGACTCCCTAAGGTAGAAACAAGGCCAACTACATCCCTTCCAGCCTCAGATAGCTACAATGGCTCTCTCCTGAGAAGAGAATAAAATGACTTCACAGTCTGACATTTAAGATCTGCCACAGTATAGATCCCCCTTGCATTCCTTACCTTATTTCACATGATTCATACTTTGTCTTTATTTGATACAAGCTAGAATATAATTTTCTGCCATCTCATCCTGCCCTCACCTCTTTAGCTACCATGAATTGATGCAGGCTGTCCCTTTTGCCTGGGGGACACTCCTAATCTCCAACTGTTGAAATCCTTTTTTCTTCAAGGACCGATTTAGGCACTATTTTCTCCATGAAGCCTTTTCTGATCTCCACAAGTGAAAGTGATCTATCTCCTTTGATTTTTCCTTTCTTTTTCTTTTTTATTTCTTTGGTGGGGTGGGGTGTCTGGAACTCTCTTTTGCCCTTATTACATCCTAATCTTCTAGTATGCTTATTGTCTAATCTACTCACCCTCTCTTCTCTCCTCTCCATCATGAAACTAAATGGCAATCTCCTTGAGAAAGGGGCTATGTTATTGTTATTGTTTTTTGTATTTTTAAATATTTGCACTTTGGAAGGCTTTCCTTATAGTTGGTACTTAATCATGTTTGCTGAATTGATTTTCTTTCTCTCATTGCCTGATTTTTTGCTATTTCATAGATGAGTTGAATCATCACCAGAGGAGGCACAGGAAGTCATTTTGGTTCCTTACCACTCTAAAAAAATATAAAAGCTTCTGTGCTAGGGAATAAAATTCATTTTGGAGATTTCAGTTGTTTACAGTTTTCTGTGCTATCCAAAATTATTGAGAGTTGATTATAAGAAGGAGGGACTTTTTTTTTTTAAAGATACCTTTCCTTGAATCTATTTTCTGATTGGTTGTATTACCAATTTATACTCACTGCCTATGACAACTATACGGCAAAAACCCATTAGGATTACTTTTACTATTAGCCAGTAATGTATTTTAACATATCATTTAAACTTCCTTTTGCTTATTTGTTTCTAAGTTCAT
>WOXC01006064.1:212500-322500 GCA_011680675.1 Gymnobelideus leadbeateri | reverse complement strand
GACTGCACAAACAAGAAGGATTGCTCATCAGATACTGGGGTGGCTTCAAACCAAAGGGGGAAAAGGCTCTGGTACAAATTTTAATTGATTGAAAACACTGGTTAGGAAAAAAAAAAGGGAAGGAAAAAAATCCTTTTCTTTTTCCTATCTTCCTGCTCAAGAGAATAACTTTTGACACACTTTCCCCCTTGGCTTTTGAGAGGCTAGCTAGATCTATTGTCTGTTCATTCGGGGAAAATGGAGTTATTAACTTAAGACTGCATTGCCAGAGGATAGCCTTGCTGGCACAATCATCCCATATACTATTTTATCGATAACAATTCTCCATCCTTTTGGTATTCAGTTTCACAAATTGTGGTGACGTACTTGTCTGATACAGCCTAGTAAATAAAAGATGTGTGTGTATATGGGAATGTGTGTATGCGTGTGCATGTGTGCATGTATGTGTGTGTGCGCGCACATATGTGTGCTCGCTTAAGAATGTGAGGAGCTGATAGAGGTAAGGGATGGTGAAGACAGGGCAACAACCTGTTCCTTTCAGCTTGACTGTAAATTCTGATTACACTAAGCAGAAATATTTTACTATGAATTTAACCAGAGAATTACAACAACATAATCTATCCTGGGAATCCCTGAACAGTACCATCAATGTGAAGAAAGTTGTAAACTCCATCCACACATCCTTACCAAAGATGAGCTATTACCAAAATATACCTTGCACAGACGGCTTAAAAAAAAACAATAGGGAAGATAATAACGACCTTAACTTATTGAAATAACATTTTGTGGTTTTGGAACATCAGGGATTCTATGGCCTCTTATATATATGGAGTGGACTGTTTATCTGAAAGTGTTCTGGCAAACTGCCACCATATTTCTAAAATTAAAAAAGGGATGGAAAACAATCAACATTTAGAGGAACTGAAACCATGGCAATGTGTTTTGGATTAATTTACAAATATGTGTATATATTTAAGGCTAAACTATGGAACCAGAAAATTCTTACAACTTAGTCTATCATATGCATTCTTACACTTTATTAGAACAGACATCATATTGAAATAATAAACATGGGAGGCCTTCAATTCTTCTTTGATCTATTTTACTAAATGTCTGACTGGCTCAAATTTAAAATAAACCTTGGTATGTTTGCACTTGAAAACTGAAAGGAAACCATGAGTAATAATTTGTTGTCAGTTTCCATATTCTTGGACTAAATCTATAGTTTAGTCTGTACACTGTTGGGTGCCAACCCTCTCTGGTCCAGTGGTTCGGAGGTGGCTCAACTTTCTCTTAAGAACACGTATGGTAACATAATAAGAATGATGATTCCCTTCATCAAGAGAGAACCAGAATGAAATGAAGAATAGTTGAAAACTTTTCATATGAAAAGTTTAAAGGCACAGAAGCAAAGATAACGTAGCTTTGACAGAGGCCAAACAGAATAAAAGAGACTTGTCACATGGATTATATTAGTATCATGCTCAAAGAAAACTTTTCAAAGATTTAATAGGATATACACACTGAAATTCTCAATATATTTGGAGGTCATTTTTCCTTTTCAATACCACCTTTTTAAGGGGGTTGGTAAAAGAACCTTATTAAAAAATTATAGTTGGACTTTTTTTTAAGTGTTAAGAAACTCGGGGACAAGACTGGTGCTCATTGATTGGGGAATGGCTGAAGAAATTGTGGTATATGAATGTCAAGAAATATGATTGCACAAGAAGAAATGATGAACATTAGAAATTCAGATAAACTTGGGAAGACTTATATGAACTGATGCAGAGTGAAGTAAGCAGAGTCAGAATAATGTGGATAGGAAAGCTACAGTAAAAGATGTCAAAACTCAGTTGCAAGCACTGCAAATTGTCAGAATTTGACTTTACTAGACTGATGATGAGCATGACTCCTTCTTTCTAGTAGAGTGTTGCTAGTACAAGCACAGAATGAAGCCTATGCTTTCAGATATGGTCAATGTGTCAGTTTACTTTGTTTTTGCTGTAGCTCCTTGTTAAAGAGAGAGTGTTCTTTGGGGGAAGATGGTGGAGAAAAGTACTAAAAAATGACAGTGGTGAATAAAAAAAGCGTCAATAAAATATTTGGGAAGAAAGTAGATCATTAATTTTTCTCAAGGTAGTAACTTCTTTGTAATGCTTTTTTTCCCTTTGGGTATTTACGTGTATTTCTTTGTACATTGAATCTTCACTACAATGTGCACTAGTTCCATGCAGTGGAAGTGCTTTGTGAATGGAGATACTCTTTGGCAAATTTTTTTTGGTGATCTTAGTAATTAGCTCTCTTTGGATAGTGTCCAAGTAGACTGACAACATCCTGAGTTCTGCTCTATAGTGAACAGTCATGGCAATGTTAGAAAGCATTCAGTCCATATTGCATACTAGAAGAATATCATACATTTGAAGATAGTTAATGAAAATAAACTTGTTTTATCATTGATCAGCTTCTATTGAAAGGCAATGTTGGAAAGGATGTTAGACCTGGAGTCAGGAGACCTGGGATCAATTCCTGGCTCTGATATTTTTGCTATAATAGTTCCTTTGCCCCTAAGGAAGAAGCATAGCCGTGGAGAGAGCATCCGATTTATTGCAACCAGGATGGTTAGAGTTTCAGCTTTAATCTCTAGAGTATATGAGTTTGGGTTTTTAAACAGGTTATAAAGCCTGTTGATGAGAAGCTTTGGGAATGGGGGTGACATATAGCTAAGTAACTAAGGAGTTATCATTTGGAGGCAGGATTATGCTTTCTCTGTTTGACCCCAGTGGGCATAACTATGAGTAAAGTTGCAAAGAGACAAATTCAAGTTTGTCATAAGGAAAAATACTTTTAGGGTTATCCCGAAGTGTAATGTACTGCCTGGGGAGGTCATAGATTCTCACTCACTGGAGGCTTTAAGCAAAGGCTGGATAACCATTTGAAGGGTGTGTAGTAGAAGGAATTCTTTCTATCAGATGTGAGTTGAGCTAGATGGCTATTAAGGTGCCTTCCGGCTCTGAAGTCCTGTGATACTTTATTTAACTAAGGAAAGAAAGAAAAGCAGCATGGCTAAACTATAAAGCCATACCAGCAACTCTGTATTAGACATAGGAGCACGTAGCTACTGGCTCAGAAGATCAGAGATTTAAAGTTAGATCTGAAGGGATTGTAGATGCTATCAAGTCCAACCAACTCATTTTACAAATGAAGGAACTGAGGTATAAAATGAATCGGTGATATGAATGCCAGATAGTCAGAGCTTCTATTTCTCATTTTAATTGCAGAAAAGCATCCTGTTGGAGACCACCAAGTTTTTCTCGTGGACAAATGGGATGTTCTTATATGCTACTACTCAGCTGATTGGGTCTGTATCATGGAGACATAGAATCATAGGTTTTAGGGCTGTGAAGGACCTAAGAAGTCATCTAACGCAACCCCATAATTGTACAAATGAGGAAACCAAGACCCAGAGAGGTCCAGTAACTTGTCCTACCTACTTGCAGAGGAAGCAAATATCAGAGCTGGAATTCAAACCCAGACCTCAATTTCCTCCTCTGTACAACATGCTGGAGAAAGAAATGACAAAACATTCCAGTATCTCTGCCAAGAAAACCGTACATGGGGTCATTAAGAGTCAGATATGACTGGAACTATTAAACAACAGACTGATTCTAGAGTTGGTGTTCTTGACTCTAGGTCCGTGAACTTTTAAAGAATGTTAGATAATTATGTTTCAGTTGGTATCCTTCATAATCATATTTATTTTATGCATTTAAAAACACTGCTATGAGAAGGTAGCCATAGGCTCATGGTTAACACAAAACTACTATGAACCTCTGATAGAGATGAACCTTTTACAGACTTGTGTTAGAATAGCCTATGCCAGGGAAGGAAGGAGAAGGATTAATATAGTCAGTATTCAAATAAGATTGGTAAAAAAACACACATTTCCTTTTTACCGACATTCTGAACTGAAGTGTACTATGTGGAGCTTTGCCAATTGAACAGTTTCTCCTCCTCCTCTCCCTTCCCATATTTCCCAAGTGAGGAAACCACTCTTGTGAAAATGGGGAAGTTCTGACTTATAGGAAATAGTGCATGATGAATTATATCATTTGGAATTTTCTCTTTCCCTCCCCTCTCAGCTCATCCCCCGAGAATTACTGATCACTGATAAAAACAGCAACATATTGCTTTTGTCCCAATCCATAATTCTGGCCAAACATGGCAAAAATTTCTGAAGTTAAGGATTTTAAAACTGCTTTCCCACGAGAATAGTACTCAAGAGATCTCAGAAATCAGATGACTGAGAGGAGGCAGTGTCATACAGTGGAAAAGTACTGGAAATCAGAATCAGAGGACCTGGGATCAAATCCTACTTTGGCCACTTGCTTCTGGGTGACTTTAAGCAAGTCACTAACAAAAGTGAGAAGATAGGACTAATTGGTTTCTAAGGTCCCTGCCAGTTCTAAATCTATAAATTAACAATATTTCATAGGATTTAAAGCTGAAAAGAGCCTTACAATTAAACCGTTTACAATTTTCTTGTTTTACACATGAGAGAACTGAGGCACAGAGAGAGTAATTAATTTGCTCAGAGTCATACAAGTAGTGTGCAGTCAAGTGGGAATATCCACCCAAGTCCTCTGACTGCTAGGTGATGCAGTGGATAAAGTGCAGAGCCAAGAAATCAGGAAGATGAGTCCTGAGCTCAAATATGACCTCAGACTTACTAGCTGTGTGACCCTGGTTAAGTTATTTAATCCTGTTTTCCTCAGTTTCCTGATTTGTAAATGAGCTAGAGAAGGAAATGGAAAACCAGTCCAGTATCTTTGCCAAGAAAACCCCAAATAGGGTCTTGAAGAGTCGGACATGACTGAAACTGTCAAACGACAACAACCTCTCACTCCAATATAATCCCTCTTTCTACCATAGTGGCACAAGAGTCTAAAGTAAGTAAGCCATTCCCATAGAGTGTAGTAGATGGAGAGACAACTGGAAACACCTCGGTTCAATTTCTGCCTGTAAGACATACTAGCTACGTGACATGGGCAAGTCACCCAAATATCTCAGTCCTTTGGTCAATGCATCAGTAAAGGAATTTTCTTTATCTGGGATTTCCCTATACAAATTAACTCACAGGTCCAGTCCCTATGCCTAGTTATATCCTATATAATACATACAAACCAATGGAAACTTTGGATCTAAACAAGATTGGATTTGGATCTAAAAATGACTAGAAGATAATACTTTAGTAAAGTTTCCTGGACAATAATCCAAGATAGGTAAAGTTTTGGGATAATTTTCTTGCCAAACTCAAGTTCTCTAGGGAAATTAGAACAGGTTTACTGATCAAAGATTGTTTCCTATTAACACTATGCAATTAAGAGGAATCTAGTCCTAAATCATTCCTGGAAGACCTGTTTCTTAGTTGGGATTTTGTATGTAATAGAATAGCTACCTTGATTTGTTTAGCAGACAGAGTGCTAAATTTGGACTCTGGAAGACCAAGTTTCAAATCCTTCCTTAGACACTTATTGTCTATGTGAACCTAGGCAATTCATTTGCTTTCTCTCAGGCTCAGTTTCCTAATCTGTCAAATGGGGATAATAATAGCACCTACTTAACAAAGAGTATTAAATAAGATAATATATGTAAAGCATGTTGCAAAATTCAAAGAGCTATATAAATACTAGCTATCAAAAGTCAATCCTTAAAATATTTTTTTCTTACTACCTGTGTGACCCTGAAGAAGTAATTTAATGTCCCTGGAAGTCAGTTTCCTATCTATATGTTGAGGGGATCTGAACTAGGTTTTTTTTTGGTCCTACCTCCATGATCCTATGGTTCTGCAAATATACTTTAAGTTCAAAAATGCTACCTCTAGGAAGTTCATCTTAGAAATCCTTAAGCATCAAAATATTTGAATACAACCTGAACAACTGACTAAAATACTCATTGTTCACCCAGATAGTTGATATCATAAAGGCACATTTTAGATTTAAATGAAGAATGAAAATTTCGTAATGTCAAATGTATATCAGTTGGGAGAATGAAAATGTAGTCTTTTAGGTAATTCATCTCCACTGGAAATCACATGGAAATAAATTGTTTCAACAATAATAATCACATTCCTTTTATTTCCCCTTCAGACTAGGTTTGAAGGATTATAATGATAGCTAGATTTTAAGAGATTATCACGTCTGCTTAATACTTTGGGCCATAGTGAGGAGGCATAGTTAAGGAGAGCAAAGAGAAAAGCTTAATGCCTTCTGCAGAAATGCCACAGGCATCTAGAATAAGCCTGGTGGATTACGACCCTGAATTTTTAAGCACTGGTATGATGCTGTTGTATTATCACGACATGAATAAAAAAGCAAAACTAAAGGGGAATTTCTGGAAAGCAAAATTAAAGACAAAAACAAAGGCCAAAAAGAAACAGAACAAAACAGGGGGAGCAAAAAAGGGGTGATTTGTATAGCTATGCTGGATGAATATTCTAATGTGACAGGCACAATTTCTAGAGATAGTAATGATGAAGTTAGGTGATTTGAATAGTGTGAGGATGGAATTTTCTTAACACTCCTTCTACCTCCTCATTCCCTGAAAGGCATTTGAGGAAAAGCTTTGCAGACAAAGGTCAGAATTTTGATAGTGAAAAATTGTTATTCTGCTAGCAATCATGTTTTAAAGCATGGGATCTTAACCTGGGGTCTGTAAACTTTAAAATAAAAGATAACCATTTTAATATCATTTGTTTCCTTTGTAATCCCATGTATTTTATTTTGTGTATTTAAAACCGTTATTCTGTGAAGTGGCCCATAGACTTTTTCAGGCCGCCAAAGGCATCCATGACACACAAAAAGGTTAAGAAATCCTGCTTTTGGGGTGGCTAGGTAGTGCGGTGAATAGAGCACAGGCCCTGGATTCAGGAAGACCTGAGTTCAAATCCAGCCTCAGAAACTTGACACACTTACTAGCCGTGTGACTTTGACCAAATCACTTAACCCCAATTGCCCTCCAAAAAAAAGAAAAAGAAAAATCCTGCTTTAGAGAAAAGTTACATGAATTAGTATACTTTTTTTAAATGAAAAAAGATGAAATTTTAAGAAGTAGAAAAAGTTATCTTAGGATGTGTGCAATGGGCAGCTAGAAAGTACAAATATTAGAAAGTCTGGCCTGAAATCAAGAAGCCTCATCTTCCTGAGTTCAAATTTGCCCTTAGGCACTTACTAGCTGTATAACCCTGGGCAAGTCACTTAACCCTGTTTACTTCAGTTCCTGAGATATAAAATGAGCTGGAGAAAGAAAGAGCCAACCACTTCAATATCTTTGCCAAGAAAAGTCACAAACAGTTGGAAACCTTCTAACAACAAGGATGCTTACATAAACAGACTGATCATGCATATCATATCACCTGCATGGCTAATGTCTGAATTAGGTAAACGAGCCACAAGTCACCAATAAGGACTTGACTCATTTAACAAACATTTCAGATGTCTATATTATGAGCCAATTTATACACACACACACACACACACACACACACATATACTTATAGAAAGTTCTAAACTCAGAAAGTTTTTTTCCCCCAAAGAATTAACTTTAGTGTTTATTTCTCTCAATGAACATGTCTCTGAATTGGCTCCAAAGTACATTTGGGTCAGTTAGTTTTTTTTATTGAAATAAAGACATTCTTCATTGTTAAAATACACATTAATAAAATGATTCTTTTTGTTGTTCAGTCGCTTCAGCAGAGTCTGACTCTCCATGATCCCATTTGGGGTTTTCTTGGCAAAGATGCAGGAGTGGCTTGTCATTTCCTTCTCCAGATTCTAGAGATGAAGAAACTAAGGCCAACAGAGTTAAGTGACTTGTTTGGGTTGACATAGCTTTTAAGTTTCTGAGGCCACATCTTCCTGAATCCAGAGCTGGTGTTTTGATTCTAGGTCTTCCCATATCTCCTCTTTTAAAACACTACTTTTTGGGCGGTTAGGTGGTGTAGTGAATAGAGCACCAGCCCGGGAGTCAGGAGGACCTGAATTCAAATTCAGTCTCAGAGACTTAACATAAAAACAAGCTATGTGACCTTGGGCAAGTCACTTAACCCCCATTACCCTCCAAAAAAACCCCACAACTTTTTTATGGTTATGACATTCTTAGAACCTAGATGTAATTTAATTTAGGAAGAATATAAAGGACTTAAAAGCAGTATGGTATAAGTGGACAGACTTGCTAACCTTGGAGCAAGGAAGACCACCTGCCTTCAAGTTCTTCCTCTGACATATGATGGCTGTAAGACCCTGGACAGGTCACAAGATCTCAGTGCTCTAAAAGGCTATACACTGTAGAGAAGTTCTTTCCTGGAAACTCCCTCAACCAGTGAAATCACAGATCCAGTTCCTATCCCTATTCCCTATGATGATGAAATAAGAATTACAAATTTTTGAGGAAGTATAAGGTGTCCCAAAATACTGTGCAGCCTTGACACTTAAAATACATTACTTAATAATTTGAATCCCTTAGATTCCTTGGGGAAGAAAGTTAGAGTTCTGAATCATATATACCTAGGTAAAGAAGCAGATCAACAAATGTCCAAAAAAGCTGGAACTACTAAATTATTATTTAGAGGATCATAAATTTAGACCTGGAGGAGTCCTTAAAGGCCACCTGATCCAATCTCCTCGTTTCACAGGTGAGGAATCTGAGACCAATGAAGTAGAGCGGCTTGCTTATGATCACAAAGGGAATTTCAGGGGTGGGATGAGAACCCTGGAATTCTAGTCAGTGTTCTTTCCACTGAAATACACAGCCTCTCCTGGTGCTTCCTTGAGAACAGCAAGTATAATTAGATATAAAAATAGTTATCTAATGTTTTTCCCCTAAGTAATAATATGGTATTTTATAGTTTACAAATTCTTTCTTATATTTTACCTAATTTGATACCTGCAGCTTCAAGAAGGGAGTAAAGCTTTATTATTACATATATACACCCAGATATGGATATATATATATATATATATATATATATTTGCCTCTAAATAATACCCCCACATAATGGCCTCTCTCTCAAAAGGTAGACTGAAATTTATGAATAAAATTATGAATAAAAACCCAATTGTACATTCTAAAGATAACTATATATTCATTCATTGCTTTTCTTTTAGGTATGCACCAATCCTTTCCCTAAGCTAATGCACCAATATACCAGTTGTCAATAAGAGAGACAGCAGAAAATTTGGCTTTCTGGATGCCTGTATACCATTGCTGTAAAAACTATCTGGTCAAAACATACTCTGGAAATTATTACAGTGTATTTTATATATATATATACATAGAGATGCATGTATATACATATACATGCATGTGTATCTAGATTTATAAACACATGTATATAACATATATACATGTCTCACTCTATATAAATATATATATATATATATATATATATATATATAGCATTATTATGTAAGCAAAGAAGAGATAAGAACACTAACATTATACCATACTCCTCTCTGGCATAAATAATACTTTCATATTTCTAAGACGGGGCATGGATAATGAGAATCAGGAGAAGGGAGGAATAGTAGATGCTGAGAAACTCCCTAAGTATACCAAAAAAGCAGTCATCACTTCAGATTTGAGTCTGAAATGGAGCAGGAAATGAATATCTAAAAGATATCACAATAATAGCACATAACTAGACCATGAGAAATCAAGAAATCTGAACTCTTAGGTCACCAAAAATCTACCAAATTTAAACACACACATTCACATATAAGCATGAAAACACCTAAGAAATAATAATAATAATAACAACCTAAAAAGTATATAACATAAAGAGTCCTTTACCCTTTCTCTATTTTTTTGCCCAGAACATCTTTCTGTTGTAGAATCTTATCCTCAAGTAGAGAAAATCCCAGGAATGTCTTCAAGATCACACAGAATTTTGACAATAAAAGTGGATAAGAAATAAAACCTAGACAGTAAATTTCAGGGTGTTCAAATATTCATACAATCTTAGAATCTAGCCACAAAAGTTGATCACACTTATTCTAAAGGTTACTTTGTTGAAAATATGAACAAAAAGGCAAGGGAAGATTTGCCTGGTAAGGAGATGTGAAGATCTTTTGGAAAAGAGAAACAAAAGAAGAGAAACATCCAACAATGGACCTAATAAAGATCTTTACTCCATGTCAAATTCCTCCAAAATGAAAAATCTGTTCATAATTAAACAAAATGCAAATCCTTTTCTTTAAAAATGTATATTCACAAGGCCCCAGCCACTGTAAACAGCATAAAATATGGGTGATAAGAGTATAGCCTTTATCAGAAAAAAAAAAAGGCCAAGGTATTTGTTAAATTGAGACTCCCATGATAAGTAGTTGCTTAAAACAAAGAATATACATGAGTGCTAGAGAAAATATACGATGTCTTAGACAAGAGAGATATTAGTATTTCATCTATGACAACAACCTTGCTCAGTAGAGCTAGATGCAGAATCATATAAGACTGGATCAGAGGATTAATAATTAGCTTATGACAGCATTTCTTTAATGCCATGTAAAAGGCAGGAGAAATGAAATGTGGTAAATATTAAGCTATTATTAAGCAGAATGACAAAATACCATAAACAAAGCCAGAGTGGTTAGTTCAATATCGCTTTATGGAAATTGTTGGCAACAATTTTGTCTTTGCTCACAAACACACTCAAAGTCTATTTGACAAGGGAAAGCTAACATGGATTTAAAGAGATAGTATTTAATGAAATTGTGGGTTATCTTTTAAAGAAGGTATTATCTCTAGGGTAAGCAATGGACATGTTACGGATATTATCTGCTTCGCTCATCTAGAAGTACAGGATAAGAGAACTGACTCAAACATAAGCTGAAAAAGTCCTATGAGTCAGGATAAAGTGGCTGTAAATGGGTAACTTTTTGAAATGGGCAGAACACAGGAGTGGGATCTTCTCAGGAAGTGCATCTTTCATCACAGTTACAGAGAACTTTACAAACGATGAGTCACGTTCACTCTGATAAGTAACATGACTACCATGGTATACAATTGTCATGCCTTCCATTCCACAGAGACACAAATTAAAGTGCACAGAAATAGCAGCCCTAAAGACATAACTTAAAAGCTCTTTTTTGCAGATTCTTGTTCCAACCCCCTGACAAAGCTCTTTCCATGTCTTTGAGAGAACCACATATACAATAGGCCTGCTCTCATGTATACTTAAATGAAAGACCTCATAAAACTTGACTTGTGCTGATTAATGTCAGCCACATATTCTGGAAATGTTGACTTTATTATGTAAATTGTCCCAAAATACTTTTGGAAAATATAATTAGCATTTGGGGAATTAAATGGTATAAAAATTGTCTACCATTAGAAAGATCATCTACCATTCTGTCCACTAAGTTATTAGCACCCTTCTCTTTACCTCAATTGCACATTCATCAAATGAATAATTCAACAATTGATAATTTTATAAGAAATTACTTCAACTGGGTCATAAATGTAGGTGGCTTAGTTATGTTTAGCTTGCCAATCTGTCTTCCCTTTCTTTTTTTTCTCAGTCTAACTTGTATATAATGATTAAAGTTAACAGAATGAAAGTGAAATAGAGCTTGTGACTACCACTAGACCCCTGAGTAAGCATGCTGTTATAGCACACAGCAATTTTAAGTGAATAAAAGATTCCAAGTACAACAGTCCATACAAAGTGTCACCTCCCTGCCTCAAGTGCCAATTTATTCTGGAATCAAAGGGAATGACCGAGAGAGTGTATTTTCTTAATACTTCCCTAAGCATCCCAAAGTCAGTGCTCATCCCGTTTATTAAATACAAAGTACCTGTTTACTGATCTATTTCACATGACAAAACTTTCAACAATAAAAAAGTGGTGTTATTGTGGTTTGAGGCTGCTTGTCCTCTAAGTCACTCAGGACAAAGTCTCACTTGTGCATGAGGTATCAGGGCATCCATTATTTTCATAAGGCAGGACAACTAATTCTTTGACATTTGTGTCCACATATATAGATACTACAGGTGCTATTCTGAGAAAATCTTCACCTTCTTGTATGTTAAAACCTATACCATCAACAAAGAAAACCAAAAATATTCAGGATAACACTGGAAGGGGATAAGCTGATAATAAGCATTTATATTATGTGAAAGTTTTGGTCTCTGGGATATCTCCTTATTCATTTTGAAAAGTCAGGAAGAATTGAAAGATGAGGGGGCAGCTAGGTGGAGAAGTGTATAGAGCACCGGCTCTGGAGTCAGGAGGACCTGAGTTCGAATCCAGCCTCAGACACTTAAAACACACACACACACACACACACACACACACACACACTAGCTGTGTGACCTTTGGCAAGTCACTTAACCCCAATTGCCCTACCATCCCCCCTCCAAAAAGAGCAAAAAAAAAATAATTGAAATATGAATAATCTCTAGGATGGGCAAATATGCTGACCAATGCAGATGATACTCTTTAATTTTTTTCTTCCTTATGAAGCCTACATCTTATTTGACTTGTGATAAAAGGAACAATGATGATGCAGAACTCCAAGGTTCTCATTCATATGTGTAGCATGTGAGGTAAATTGTACTGGGAAAACCTTTTAATCTGTTAAGTGAAATGAATTGTTAAAAAAAATTACTCCTTTCAACTCATCTATTGGAATTTATTAACTCTACCCTCCAGTACTATGGCCTTCTTATTTATCCTGGAACATCTCTTTTCCCTTTGACTCCCCTCCTTCCATTGGTGAATTCCTCCCAGAGTCTCCATTTTGAAGAAGAGTCCAAGTCAGCTTCTCCCAGCTCTGTTTCTAACTCTCCAAATCTGCCACCAAGCCACCACAAATTTGTTGGTTTCCCCTCATTTGAATGTAAGTTCCTTGAGGGCAGGGACATTCTTTTTGTTTGTATTTGTATCCCCTGTACTTAGACCAATGCCTGGGCACATAATGGGAAACAAATGACCGTATTCTTGGCATGCATAAATGTTTCATGGATTAAATGTACCCACGCAGTTCTCATCTGCAGAAATCTGCACTGTGTAGGCTCTGCTGGTATTCCCAGCCTTACTAGGTATTCTCATGAGCAGAGAAAGCTCAATTTGACTCTGATTTTGGCATTAGATGTAACTCTTTAATTGTTGGAGGGTAAGCCTTCTTGATTAGTTCTAAGAGAATGATTAGTCTCCTCTAAAACAAATATTCAGGAAGCTTGAATATCTTCTAACTTTGGCCAATGAAACATCAAATTCTCTTAAATACCTCAAAATGATCACATTTTCCAAATTTGGACATTCAAATTTACTTTTCTAGTTATAAACTATAAACCAAATCTGTCTTTCAGTCAAAGGTGGGGCTTTCATTTCTTCAGGGAGGCTTTCACAGAAGGATACTTTTGGGTCCTAAATGACTTCCTGATTTTAAGTCAGGCATCTTTGTAGGGTGAATTAACATTAACTATGATGCAATATAATAGACTAGAACCCTGATTTTTAGAAGATTACTGTAGGTCTTAATACTCTTGCTCAGGCTTCAAACAGACAGATTTTTAGGCCCTTTGACTATACCATCTTTGAAATATATTGTGATTTTTGATAACTTGGGGACAGTAGAGAAGAGATGTTTTATAATCCAATCTGTGCTGAAAGGACTTTTCTTATTATGTAGTTTTAAAAAGATATCAGTAATTTGTTTAGTTCACTTAACATCTTATGGTCTTATTTTGTTTAAAGGTAGACACCTTACTCTGCACTGAACTTGAATATTCTCTGGAATAAGAATCATTATTCATGAATATTCCATTATTCTTATATACACAGCATGAGTGTATAAGTTATGCTGCATGCTACAATATCTGAGTAAGAGAATATTTGGAAGGAGAGGTGCACTTTGTACAATGCCTGGCACATAGTAGGCATGTAACAAATGCTCAAAGAAATGGGCAGCTGATCTGAAGAATCATTTTCACTGAACACAGTTCTCTGAATAAAAATTCACAATCCGATTTTCAACTCTAAGCACTTACAGGGTTAAACCTAAATGCTTGAAGGATGCATCAAGAATCTGCTTCCCCTTGGGTAGTTCCAGGTAGCACTCAGCAGCCACCTTGTTTTAAGTTAGATTTGGCAGAAACTGGAAAAAGGGCTTTTTTTCTCTCAAGTTCAGGAGCCAACTTCACATGTTATATAACCTAACAGGATATTCAGGAGAGATGCATGAGACATTTTTTTCATAAACAATCTTCAACATCTTCTAGTCTAAACATCTAATTAATCTTGAATTGGTCTGGAGTAACTCCAAGGGAAAATACCCTTATAACATATGTATACCTAGTAAGGACATTTTTCCCTCTTTCACACTGACCTTATAAAATATGGAAACAATTAGTCTGGTATTTTGGTGTGTTGAGTTTTCATGTGCTGCAAGGGAGTATAATCAACTCTAATTTATCTTGCGTGTTAAGCTAGCCTTTCATATATGAGGTTTTCTTAAAGCAAATTATGCCTTTATGACATGCTCAAGTGGGCCCATCACTAAGTTTCAAATCAATTGTTTATGCCATGTGTTACCTCAGCCTGAAGCATAGAGATCTTCTCATCCCAGATACATCAAGGAAGCCCTGGAAAAGAAAGCCCCCACCTCTCTGGACCTTTCCTTCCTCATTTGTGAAATAAGATGTCCTCTGAGGTTCATTTCATCTCTAAGTATATGGTTTTGGATTCCTATAATGCTTTGAGATCTTCATCATTGCCTAGTGGAAAGTAGCAATAAAGGAGAGATGAAATTTCTCCCTGTCACTGATTTATTGAAGGCCTTCTATATAGTTGCCTCTTCAGGAATCCTTGGTATATTGCATTTGTTCTTGTTTTGTAGTTGTTTTTCCCCCTGGGGGGTATGACATTATCTTCAGTTATAACTGCTATAGGCCTTGTACTTCATAAGGCACTTCTAGAACCAGACAGACCAAGAAGTGGCAAAAAACCTCAGGCCTCTATAGCTCTGTTGGACTTGCCACTATAGACTAGTTAGGGGTATGTGCCTGCCACACTAAATCAATGGTATGGTATGATCATGTTCGATAGCATAAAGGCATTTGTCTTTAGGTTGAAAAGACTAGGTTAAGTCAGGAAACATGTGTTATGATGTCATCAGGTCTCAGGTAGGGTCCTGAGATATTTAGTTTGGGTTTTTTTAGTTGTTTGTTTGTTTTGAAGGAGGAAGGCAAGGTAATTGGGTTAAGTGACTTGCCCAAGGACAGCTAGTAAGTGTCAAGTGTCTGAGTCTAGATTTGAACTCTGGTCCTCCAGGGATGATGCTCTATTCACTGTACCACCTAGCTGCCCCAAGTCCTGAGATACTCATTTGAAAATATTTCAAGAAATAGGATGTATGCAAAGAGATCTGAGTCTGTGAATTCACGAACAGTTTTCATTTATAGCACAGTCTATGCAGGAATCTCCAAGCACCTCTTTAAGAGATAGAGTTTGGAGCTTTTATGAGTTGCATTGGTTTGTTACCCTCTTTTAAAGTTGGAGAAATGAAGATGGAGGGAAGACAAGTGAAATGGTCATGTTGTCTTAAATCTTGAATTCCTTCCTGTACTCAAGGTACCAAGTCATACAATTTCCTACCAGCTAATTATCTTGCTATTTTTAATACTACATTTATTCTTTAGACTCAGCACATCAAAACTTATGCTTACAAGATTGCATGTTTAGAGGTACTCAATCTAATCTTCCCATTTTACAGATGAGGAAACCTCAGAGGAAATGTTACAGTAGAAACTCATCTAGGCAGATACAGATTTGACCTAAAAATATCCAAATCCAAGAAAGAATGTATATTGATATATTAATACCATCCAACCAGACTTAAGCATTGTACTAATGATGGCTCCAAGTTAAATAGATACTGCGATACATTTCCATGATATTTGCCCTTTTTAGTTCTATTTTAAGAAGATGTGATGCTAGCTTAATGGAATACATTCCTTTTTTACCTCCTCTATAAACTCTGTTTCATTTAGTATTATGTAAGATGGATTCAAAAGTCAAGAAAAATTCTTATGATTGTTAATGAAGAGCTCAGGTGGAGTCTGAAAAGTCAGGGGGATAGATAGTTTTGAGATGGGAATGGATATTCTCTTTCATTATATAAATAGTTTAGATAATAATAAGACCCATTTAGATGGTCTCTGGCCCATTAGGTTCTGAGTTACTTAAGAGTAATGACTATTTGTTTGCCTTTCTTTGTATCCAACACAGAGTTGGTGCTCAATAAATGCACTTTGACCTAAATTATTATTTTGTTCCAAATCAAAGCACCAACCACATACAGTACTCAGTAGGATCTGTTCATAGTACTTAGTAAAAAAGAATTTTCTATTTCATCAGTTTTGCTCAGGTTCCTTCTCTTGTTGACATGAATTAATTGCAGTGAACAAGAGAGAACAGACTTGGGAGTCTGAAACTCCAATAAGCATGAACACAGACAGGAAATAAACTAGTTCATACACACAGGAGAGCCAACTTTCATCAAGGAAAGACTGAATAAAAGCAAAATCACAGTTACAGGGCATGGGGAAAGTAGTCACAAAGGAGTCAAATCAGACAACAATCTCATCTGCCCTTATGGCCCTCGTCTTTGATTGGAGAAAGTTTGTCTGGACCTGTATTTGCCATTGTCAGAGACTTTTCTGATGCTGGTGATCAACAACAGCCTTTCTCAGCTTGCTTAAAAAAAGTTCATTTCAGATCTGGAACTCTACAATTTCACAGCCAAGAAATGCACAAAAGACTGTTTACTCTGCAGAGTTGCTCACCTAACACACTCTGAAATTCCTTTTTTACCCAGCTTTTTTTTTTTTGCAAGTCAGTGATAGACCATTTAAATTTGGTATAAGGAGGATATGTCTGTTTTTATATTCCTAGAAGAGCAATTACTAATAGATAGTAGCTGCACTAATTTATCTCTATAAAAATAAAAGGAGCCATACCAGATTTTAAACTGTATTATATAGCAGCAGTCATCAAAATTGCTTGGTACCGACTGAGGAATAGAGTAGTGGATCGGTGGAATAGATTAAGTACATGAGACACAACAGTCAATGACTATAGTAATCTGCTGTTTGATAAACCTAAAGACTCCAGCTTCTGGGATAAGGAACTTACTATTTGACAAAAACTGCAGAGAAAACTGGAAAATAGTACAGCAGAAACTGGGCATAGACCAATGTCTTACACCTAATACCAAATAAAGTCTAAATAGGTTCACAATCTATATATAAAGGTTGATACTGTAAGCAATTGGGGAGAGCAAGGAATAGTTTACCTGTAAGATTTATAGAGAAGGGAAGAATTCATGACCAAACAAGAGATAGAGAGCATTACAAACGCAAAATGGATAATTTCAATTCCATTAAATTGAAAAGTTTTTTGTGCAAACAAAGTCAATATAACCAAGATTAGGAGGGAAGTGGAAAATTGGGGAAGAAAATTTTACAACCAGTATCTCTAATAAAGGCCTCATTTCTAAAACATACAGAGAATTGTGTCAAATATATAAGAATGCAAGTTGTTCCCCAATTGATAAATGGTCAAAGGAAATGAACAGGTAGTTTTCAGAGGAAGACATTAAAGATATCTATAATCATATGAAAAAATGCTCTAAATCACTATTGATTAAAGAAATGCAAGTAAAAACAACTCTGAGGTACCACACCTTACCGGCCAGATTGGCTAACATGACAAAACAGGAAAATGATAAATGTTGGAAAAGATGTGGGGAAATTGGAACACTAATGCATTATTGGTGGAGTTGTGAACTGATCCAACTATTCTGGAGAGCAGTTTGGAGCTATGCCCAAAGAGCTGTAAAAATGTGCATACACTTTGACCCAGTAATACCATTTCTAGGGCTGTATCCCAAAGAGATCATACAAGTGGGAAAAGGACCCGCATGTGCAAAAATATTTTTATAGCAGCTCTTCTTTCGGTGGCAAAGAATTGGAAATCAAAGGGATGCCCATCAATTGGGGTATGGCTGAACAAGTTGTGGTATATGAATATAATGGAATATTATTGTGCTATAAAAGGTGAGGAGCAGATGGGTTTCATAATAACCTGGAGAGACTTATATAAACTGATGCTGAGTGAGGGGAGCAGAACCAGGAGAACATTGTACACAATTACAGACACACTGTATCTGTGATGGATGACACTGATAGACTGGACTCATTCCAGCAATGTAGGCTTATAAGGCAACTTCAAAGGACTCATGATGGGAAAGATTTATGGAGTCTGAATACAGATTGAAACAAACTACTTGCTCTCTCTTTTTTGTTTTGTTTTGTTCCTTTTTCTTTGTTCATTCCATTGATTATAATCCTTCTTTACAACTTGTAGAACCTATATCGGATTGCATGCCACCATGGTGGGGGGGGAGGGGAGCCAGGGCTAGGGGGGAGGAGAAAATTTGGAACTCAAAAGGTTGTGGAACTGAACGTTGTAAACTAAAAGTAAATAAATAAATTTAATTTACTTTTCAAAAAAAAAAAGAAAAGGAATTGCTTGACTGATCAGATTGCTGAGTTAGTAAATTTTGATAAAAACTGGCCCCAGACCTGGGTTAACCTGAGAGTTGGACTTTTTCTCTTCTTCCTGTTTTTATCCTCAAGGCATGGCTCTCAGTTCCCACTTATTTTATTGGATAAACTTGGAACTAGACAAGACTTTGGAGATGATCTAAGTAGCCCCTACCCCCCTCTTTTACAAGTGAGGAAAGTGAGGTCTAGAAAAACTAGAAGTGACTTGCCTAACGTAACTCAGGTAAGTAGAACTCAACATGTGAACCTGACTCTTTGGACTCTAAATTCAGATCTCTGTTTCACCACATCATTCTGCCTCTTCCATATTTTGCCAAATTTGCTTTTGAATAATTTTGCTTCTCACATCTACCCCTTTTGGGCACCCCTTCTTGGCTTCCCATAACGGATATTGCTAGGATAGAACTAAGTGTGAGACACAGAGGGCTATAAATCATGTCCAGAAGCAAAAAAAAAGCATTGTTGATGACCATCACACAGGCTAAGGGTAAGGTGTTAGGGGGAGGAAGGTGCCAGATAAGAAGAGAAAGTTGCAGTTAAATAAGAAGGTGGAAAATTAAGGGAATTGGGATGTAAAGAAGTTGGTAAAGAAGGGCAGGTTAAATCTCATGAAGGAAGGAAACCATAAAAAATAAAAGTAGGCCCATGAAAATTTGGCATATATGCACACACATAAATCTCTAGAGAAACTTATTGTATCAAAATTCACATGCAGACCGCCAAGTAGGCTGCTTCGATAAATTCCAGGTTTTGCTCAGTCTCCATGCTATCCAAATGGGAGTTTAGCCAGGACACTGGGGTTAGTAATTCATTCTGAGAGAGTCTGATACTACAGTAAGTAACCCACTCTGCAAGAATAAATGGTTTGCCCACATGAGGTGAATTAGCGCTTCTAGGACACCGTTTACTGGTATGACAGAAAAAGAAGCTTATATTTTTCCTTTTGTTATACATTCAATGTATACACATACAACACACATATGAAGTTTACCTTTAAAAATACTTATGAGCTGGAATGGGGAAAATGGCCTGGGATTAGTTTTAAGGATGTCATATAACTCAAGGCAAACATTTTTATGAAATTACTTTGACCATAAATTACAGTCATAAATTACTGCATTGATTTTTGAATTATTTTTGTTCCATTCATAATTCTGGTGAAACTTTTCATCCATGTTCTACACATATGTCAACATAATTACCTGAGGGGCAGAAGTCACAATTGGAAGGGTTGCATGACATTTGCTACCAAGATAAGCCCAATTCATAACAGGTACCTGAAGCCTTCACTAGCCTTCAGTTTTTCTAGCTGCAATTTATGCTGCATCTTTTTCAATTTCTGTACTCTTGTGAAATTTAAATTAGTTAGTCTTTATTTTTTTTTCTCTTGCATATAGAGAAGAATAAGAAGGTGAATCTTCAGCTGGGTGTAGTAGGGATAGAAATGGTGGAAGACCAGTCTATAAAGTGAGACACCAACTTTCCTCTATCTTGTCATTATTTCAGTATTTAAAAAAATGTGTGATGTAATTAGTACACATAGGTTCTCTCTCCACTGAAAGAGATCATAATCTTGTGATATGGGTTGTGGGAATTGCTATCACCAAAAATCATCATCCAAGCTCCAGTCTTTTGGTGATAAGGCTTCTTAAACTAAGCTAAGATCCTCTTAAGAAAATATTATGAAATTGGGCCCAATCTTTTCCATTTTGGTTGAAGCCACCAGAATTTGCAATCTACTCACAAAGTCTTTGATAATCCAGGGTCATCTCCAAACTTCTCTATAAGGACAAATGGATTATTAAAACCATTTATCTAAAACATTGAAACTTGCTGTCTATCCAGAAAATGTCATTAAATTTGAGATTTTTCTTCTCTGTTACTCAATTTTAAGTGTCATTTGGAATATCTTGCTTCTTTCTTCTCATTCTGATATACTCCATCTACCACCTTCAACTTAAAGACATGATTTTCTCATCTTAATTCTGTTATTTTTGTCTTCTAAGTTTTAATGTTTCCCCTTATTTCTGAGACTATATTGGTTATTTGTATAATGTGAAAACTTGTAAGTCAAGTAATTTCCTCCCTTAGGGAATACATATTAAATATATAAAGCAATTTAAAAAATTATTGTACATGACATTCCTTTGATTAAAAAGCACATTTTCTGAATCTTAATTTCAAATACTAATAAGGAGTACTGAAGTCTAAAGGATTTCTGAGAATGAAATCAATATAGGTATATATAGTGATGGTTTAATACAAAACATCAAGACTAAATTAGCATATTTTGGGCCATCAGTATATAAAAGAACTAGTTGTACTCTCCTGAATATGAGTCAAGAGTTCACATCCACAATTTAAAAATATTCTTTATGGTGCTAGGAAGTTCAGTGGATAGAGTGTCAGACCTGGAGTCAGGAAAATGAATTCAAATTCCTCCTCAGACACTTATTATTGTATGATCCTGTGAAAATCACAACCTCTCTCAGTCTTCGTCTCCTTATCTGTAAAATGGGAGTAATAAAGGCACCTGTTCTGCAAGGTTGTTATGAGGATCAAAATAGGCTAGTGCATATAAAACTCTTTTCAAACCCTTAAGTGTTATAGAACTGCTAGCTATTATTAATATTCATGACAAATAAATGTAAGTTTTAGCCATTGAAACAGAATGCTTTAAAATATTATTCAGCCCTTTTAGGTATCGTACAAAAAGCCAGAAATGTAGTCCCACTTTACTTTACTTTGATTGTACTGGGAACTGAAAACATCTAGAAATGTATACCAGTAGTAATTACTTGATTAAAATTCTCCAAAATAGTGATGACGTCTCCTTAAGCCACAAAAAGGCTCATATACAGATACTCCCTGCGGCCCCAATCCTCCTTGCCTCACAGTAAATTCCGTCATCGTAGGAATTTAGAGAAGGCACAGGATTTCAAGATTAGGGCTTTGATATTCCAGTGCGCTATATAAATCCATGGAAGTGTCCATATTGTTTTCCTGGCCATGCTAGAGGAAAGTAATCCAAATACAGACAAGGGGCTCCTGACATTTGTCTTTATTGCCTAGTCATAAATTCATAAAGGGATGCCTGCTGTAACCAATTGGCAAGTTCACTGGATAAACATCAACACCAATTTAATGATTTGTATACACATTGTAAACTAGAGAATCTTTATACAGAGAAATCAGATAAATCAAACATGAGCTGAGGCTTAGACGAGAGCAATTAAGTCTCTAAGGTAAGGTGGCTGTGGGAGGGCCTTGTATCACATTAGAGGATATAATAGAAAATGTGTTAACACAGACTACAGTATGTGCAATTAAATTAATTAGTAATATGAAATCCTTCTAAAAGCAGTTTCTCTATCTATAGACAAATAGATAGACATTTAAAAACCTCTCAGTTTTCTCTTTAATTCATTCAAAAATGGGGGGAGGGAATTCAAACTTCCCAAGAGGAAGATGATTTTAAAAAACAAACTAATGTACGGTCAATTTGATAGCCTCAGGCTAGAAACAAGGTATATGTGGGGGGGGGGGTGGAGAGGGGAGGAATTGCCAGAAAAAGAAATCCTATTTGACCATATCTTATTTGTTATAGTGTATTTAAATGTTTCATTTTCTAATAACTCAGAGGCAGGTGTGAAGTACCTTTAAGGTAAACTGACTTCTAATCCATGGCTCCTGACTACATTTCTCTCTGAGGAATGTTAAAGCTCACACAATACTACCAAAATAATTAAAAATCAAACATTGACATGTAAGGAGATGATTGCCGAACACAAATTAAAATTGTGTTTGTGCCAAAGCTCCTCGTCAGTGAAAAGAGAGAAGCTCAATTTTGGCCCTAAAAGAAAGTGGCTTTGGAACTTCAGCAGAAGTTGTGCAGTTGGGGCCAAATTCAGCCCTGTGGTAACTTGTAATCCTTGTTATACAGAAAGAAAAAAATAGGCTTGTTCCATCCAGTGATAGCAAGACTTCCATTTATTCATCTCAAAAGCAATAAGATTCTAGAATGGAGCCTTCATAACACAAAATGCTTTTAAGTCCTCCCTGAGGGGAACACAATATACACAATTTATGTAAAAAGACGAAAAAGGAAAGCTAAGTATTCCAGTTAAGGGTCAGAAATCAATATTTCTTTAACAGCCTAAGCAACATGCATTACTCTTAATACAAATACTTAGGAGACTTTACACTCTGCATAAGGGGGATTTTCATATAATTGAGGTAGAAAGTAGCAGAATATGACTCTCCAACCTAGCTCATTTTGTTGCACAAGTTAAAACTGTGTATTTGGACAGCATTTTTGGATCTTTTAGCTAAAAGAAAATTAAAACAAAACAAAAAACCTCAAAAATTCATTTCAGTGAAGAAGGTAAAGCAGCTAGGACTGGGTCTGGTAGGTTGAGAACAGAAAGTTAGTTGAAAGCTATAATTTGAAACCAAAACACCACTTTCATATACCAGAGCTGGTAATTGAATGACAGGCTTAGAGATTATAGGATCAAAGATTTTCAGCTGGAAGGAACGTCAGAGGTGATTAAGTCCACCCTCTTTATCATACAGATGAGGAAACTGAGGCCAAAGGGAGTCTTGGCCAGGCTCACACTAAGTACCAGAACTGGAATTTAAATTTAGATCTTTCTGATCTCAAGTCCAATTCTCCATTCACCATGCCATGATGCCTTTCCTTAGTTTGAAAAAGATAATTTAAAGATATCTTAAAGATAGCTGTAAGGAACTTGAAATAAAGGGCATGACTGATGACGTGGAAGTTCTATCTATACAGGAATAATTGTTCTTGATTTTTGTGACTTGTTCTTACAGTCAGATGAATGTCAGGTCCCCATAAATCCCAGTCATTTTAATGAATCACAGAGCATTCCAGCAACTTTATAACTCAATTATGTCAGCTTTCACTAACCATAGCTAGATACGGCCAAAGTTTGCTATTGAGTCAGATATGAAGAAGTTCTCTCCATAGAAGTATGAATCAGCAATTTTTGCCAAATGTACAAAACATTTCCATTTTTCTCTGACTCCAGTAAATCCAAAGAAAGCCATAATCCATGTTCATTCTTTAATTTCAATGTGTATCAAATGAGATAATAATTGTAAAGTACTTAGCACCGTCCCTGGCACACTGTATAAAGCACTCTATAAATGGTAGTTGTTTTTCTTCATTTATTTTTATTTTTCTTATTAGAATTCGTTTTCCAGTCCTATGTCTTTTTCTGGATTTCTTTTCTTTCTTCTCAAGGAGAAGTTGCAATATGGCTACACAGTTTGCAGGGACATTACTCCCCACTGCCATTTCTCTCAATTTCAGAATGACCTTCATATTTTGGGGATTGAGTTTACAGTGCATGGATAGTGTCGCTTTTTTCAGGAAAATATAGAGAGCACCCACTTTCAGGTAATTCACACTGTTATATTTTCCATGAATCAGAGGCTACAAGTAATGAGGCAACTGCCTGGCTTTTTTAGTTTGAATCTAATTTCTGTATTTTAAAACTCTATAGAGGTGAAGCCCTAAGGAAGCCCACTGAACAGTCTGAGTGAAGGAGAACATTTTTCAAAGTGAAAGGTACAACTTATATTACATTTCTATCTAGTTATATGCACAGATTTATGATATATGTACATGTTCTTGCAAATGTCCATAATGTCCAAAAAACCATTTCTTATTTTGACCCCTTGCTTGGTCAACAACTAGCTGTTCAGTCAAGTGCTTTCACTCTCTTGTACAGTACTTGTATACTTAGATAGCAATAATGACCCTGATCACTAAGCTTCTACCTCATGACGGTGGACAGATAAACTGATAAGAGCACAGACTCAGGCGTCAGAGGACCTGGAGTCAAACACCATCTTTACATTTGCCACCTCAACAACCTCTGGCAAGTCATTTAATATCCCCAGACCTCAGTTTCTTCACTTGTGAATTAAACAATTTGGATAAATGACCTCTGAGGTTTTTGATTTTTTGTTTTCTCCCAACTCTAGATCTGTGATCTGGTGATGAGAATGTTGGTTAAGATGGTCGTTGATTAGACTGGGAACTTAGGACCATCTCCATAAGTTCTCAACCTGGGTTCAGTGAATTTACTTATTTAAAAAAATATATATATATATATATATATATAGATTTCCTTTGAAATTCTATGTATTATATTCTATGCATTTAAAAACATTATTCTAAGAAGGGATACATAGGTTTCACCAGATTGTCATAGGAGTCCATGGTACACAAAAAGGTTAATAACCCATGATCAAGTCTAACTCCTTAATTTTACAGATGAGGAAACAAAACTATGGAGGTTAAATGACTTGGCCAAGGTCACATTGCAGGTTGTAAATATTAGAGATGAGATGTGAACCCTGATCCTCTGATTTCAGAGCTAGTATTTTTTCCGCTAAACTGGAAAGTGTAGCTTACCTACTGATTTGTAATGATTTTATGTGCTGTATCTACTGTATCTACTGTGTATATAATAGGAAGGAGGGATCTCAGAGTACATGGGATGGAGTGTAAATTGTAAGCACTTATTAATTGCCTACTATGTGTCAAAGTACTTCTAGGTGCTACAGCACCTTGCTTGGTGCTGATAAAAAGAATCAGACACTTACTGTGATACCTCATACTTAATAGGTGCTCACTGATGTTGACCATCAATCATGTCTTATGTCTCCCCAAGCCCACCCTCTCAAGTTTTATCCTGGGTCCCTTCTTCCTTCTCCACGCATGGATTAATCTCTTTGCAAATAACCTTTGCTTCTATATATCCAGCTCTAACCTCTCTCCTGAGCTTCATTCCTGAATCATCAACTATCTGTTGGACATTTCAAACTAGATGTCCCTTAGACATCTGGAACTCAACAGGCTCAAAGCAGAATTCATTCCCTCCCCTGCCCCATCCACTCTATTTTTTTCAAGCTCATTATTATCATTCCAATTTTACCACTTTGCATCCTCTGAGGAGTCGTTGATTCATCACTCTTCCTAACCCCCATATCTAAGCAGTTGCCAAGTCCTCTTCAGGCAATTCACACTGTTATATTTTCCATGAATCAGAGGCTGGTACAAGATTTCTCACATCTGTTCCCTTCTCTCCACTCAAACAGCCACCATGCTTTTTATCATCACCTCTCACCTGGACTACATCAATAGATTCTTAAATAACCTGCTTGCCTTGAGTATCTTCAAATAATACAGTCTTCATAGTTGTCAAAATGATATTCCTAATGCATAGGTTTGACCATGTCATTCTCCTGTTCAAAAAAGTCCAGGGGATCATTATTATCTCTAGGACAAAATACAAACTCCCGTGCTTGGCATTTAAAGTCATTTACATGTTAGGGGACAGAAATAGACCTGTGATTTCATTGGTTAGGGAACTTCCCCATTCTTCATATGTAGTGCACAAAACTAATATGAAATTTCTCCTTTCATTTTTTTCCTTACCATTATGAATTGAGAGCATTTTTTGTTTTGTTTTTAAAGATTGGGTTTTCTTATCTTACCCAGGCTGAAAGTATGGGTGTTATTGAAAGGCCCTCTCTTACTACCAATTGGCATGGGCTTCTTGACCTGCTCTGTTTTTGATCTGGAATGATTTGCACTTCATTAGGGAACATGGTGCCTCCCCTCTTTTTGGGGTCTTACCATATTGAGGCTTGATTTAGTGTAGACAGCTTAGCTTACTATAGCTCAGAACTCCCCTACTTGAGATATTTGCCAACCTTGGTCTCCCTCGGAACTTTGATTATGAGCATGTATGCCATGATGGCTAGAAAAATTTTTGTTTGTTTTTGCAATTCACTTTTCTTTTTAAAAAAAGCAACTGGGGTTAAGTAACCTGCATAAGGTTACATGGCCAGTTATTTTTGTGTGGGTGTTATGTAGAGGCCGGAACCGACTCCGGGCCAGTGCTCTTACTCACTGCACCACCTAGCCGCCCCTGCAATTCACCTTTATAAACATCAATTCCCAAGTTACTGAACATATGAAGCTATTCATCTTTCCCTCCATACCTCTAAACCTCTGTCTTTATTAATCCTTTTCTCTTTCCCATTATTGTTGGAGGATAAGGTGGACCTCCTCTTTGCCAAAGATTTTTGTTGTTGTTTAGTTGTGTTCACAATGAGTACATTGTGACCCATTTGGGGGTTTTCTTGGCAAAGATACTGGAGTAGTTTGCCATTTCCTTCTTTAGTTCATTTTGTAGATGAAGAAACTGGTGTGTTGTTTGTGGGTGGTTTGTTTGTGTTTGTTGGTTTTGTTGGTTTCTATCCACTCGATGCCACTTAGCTGCCCCTGACAAAGATTACTCCTCCAGTTATGCTCTTGATTGCATTCCCTCTTGTCTCATACTCCTTCCCCTCCTCCCCCAGCCCCTTTCCCTAACTACTCCCTCTCCCTAGTCTTCAACTTCTACTTATTTAATGGCACTTTCTCCTTTGCTTATAAAAATGCTCTGGTCTCCCTACTCTATATTATGCTATTTCCATTGAACCCCTCAAATCTATTGAATTTTTTGAGTTTAAAAAGAAAACAAAAAGACAAACACATGCTTTGTATTGGCTGTTAATGCGTATAAACCCAAGTAAGAGATTGAAGTATGTATTCTGTGGAAGGATCTGTCAGATGATCTATTTTATAAGTAGGTAAAGCATAAAAGTAAGTAGAATTATGGCCTCTAAAATACAAAAGGAAGAAAGTACTGTTAAGGCCTGCCCTTGGGACCAAAACACTGGGAAAATGCAAAGCAGATGAACTGTTGTTAAAATGTGCAGTCAGAACTTGCTAAGTCCCTGTTTTAAGTAAGATATAGAGAAAAGGACAGACTGGGAGGTAATCCTTCCCGTGCTGAGAATCTTATAATCCAGCCTGGATGGTCACTTGGTAGAGATGTTACAGAAGGGAGCGATGCTTCATGTAGATATTGTGCTTAATTACTCTGAATTTTCTTCCAAATCTTGGACTTCTAGCTTTTTTCTCCTTCTATTATACTAATGTACACTCACTGCCTCTATTTCCTCCCTGCTGATTTATCCTTAAAGCCCTGCAACCAAATTGCCACCTCTACCTCTCTGCTGAAACTCCTGTCTCTAGCGTCATCAAATGGCCTAATAACTGCCAAATTCAGTGACCTTTTCTCTGTCTTCATCTTTTGAAATCTTTTTTTCACCCTGAAATTTTTTCTTGAACTCTCTCCTCCATTTTTTCTCCTTTTTTCTTCTTTTGTAACTGTCCAAACACTCCAGGATGTTCTTTCCTTGTTTCTCTTCCTCCTATTGTCCCCTAAGTGTGTATGTACTCCAAGTCTCTATCCATGGTCATCTTTGCTTTTTGTTCTTGATTTCTTGGACATCTCATAACACTTCCATGTCTTCAATTATTATCTCTATGAAGAATGCTTATAACAGAACACAATACTCTAGATGTTGTCTACAAACTCAGATATAAGGATCCAGTCTCGATTTCTGAAAGCCCTAAATTTCCTTCTACTTGCAAAGACATCACCAATTGAATGTTTCACATCAAGTTTAACATACCTGAAATTTAGTTTATCTAAAAGCAAATTCAACATATTTTCTCTAAAACTTGTCCCCTCCCCCACTTATCTAATTCTCTTGATGGAACCACGATCCTTTCTATCACTTACGCTCAAGATAGTAATCATATTTTAATTTTCTTTCTCATCTCTCACAGTCAATCAGCCAAGTCCTCTCAATTCCACTTCTGAGGTAACTTATTTTTTTTCCCCATTCACATAGCCATCGTCTGATTTCAGGTCCTCATTATTTATTTGTATGATTACAAAGGCCACCTAACTTGTTTCCCTGTCTCCAGTTCTCCTTCTAATCCATCATTCGTATAGATACCAAAAATCATCTTTCCAGTATGGAAAATCAAAGACTTTCAGAGTTAGGAGGGATGTCATAGACCATCTAGTCTAACTCATACCTTCTACAATATATGCTCAGCAAGTGATCATATAATATATTCATGAAGATTTCTAGTGTTCTACTATCTACTGAAGTGGCCCCTTCTACTTTTGGATACTTTTCATTGGTGGGAATTTTTTCCTTACCTAATTAGCTTATTGGTTGCTAATACTTCTGCCCATTGGGGTCCAACAGAAAATGTCTTATCCATAGAATATCCTTTCAAATACTTAATGCTAGTTATGATGTCTACCTTAAACCTTTTCTTCTCTAGGTTGAACAAAACTAAGCTCCTTAACCAATGCTCATATGGCATGCTCTATAGCTTGTCAATGTTTTTCCTAAATTGTGAGCCTTAAAACTGAATATGATACTTCAGATGTAGTTCAACCAAGGCAGAATATAGCAAGATCACAACCTTGTAGCTCTAGATGCTGCCTTTCTTAATGCACTTTAACATTGTCTTATACTTTATTTGTTTATGTCTGCCACCCCTCTATTAAATTATATAAAATTTGCACTCTGTTAAAAGTCCTGGAATTTTTCAGCCAAACTTCATTCTAGTCATAAATCTACAACAGGTTCTTAAGAAAGTGACTATTTGAGCCTAAACATAAGACTTAGATTTATAACTATTAAATTTCATTTATCAGGTTTGACCCATTCTACAATGGCTCCACCCCCATTTCAAAAACCTTCAGCAGATCCATTTCTATTGCCTATTAAAAATATAGACACTCCTTGACCTGGCATTGGTACCCTAGCTCCAATCTCTTTTTTCATCTTCATCCTGTTCTTCTTATTCTTTTTTTTTAAGCAATTGGGGTTAAGTAACTTGCTCAAGGTTACACGGCCAGTCATTATTTATGTGTGGGTGCTCATTTTCTGAGGCCGGAATTGATCCCAAGTCCTCCCAACTCTGGGGCCAGCTCTCTTACTCACTGTGCCACCTAGCCTCCCCAATCCTATTCTTCTTCATTCATTCTACATTCCAATTAAATTGGAAAACTGGCTATTCCTTGGTCTTGTTTTTTCTCTCTCTTCTCTGATCTCAATTTATTCTCCCTTTCCTGAGACATATTCTCCTCACATCACTTTACATTGAAATCATTTTGTCCTCAAAGTCCAGATTAGTTTTCACCTATTTGAAGCCTTTTCGGACCTCCAAGACCCCCAGTTCAAAGGAATCTCCCCCAATTTAAATTCTTATATCTTTGTTTAGCCAACTTTGTTGCTTGTGGCATTTTCTAAACTTGTATTTATTTATTTGTGTAGCACAAATGCGTCACATTTTTGCATGTATTTTATTCTCCCAGATTAGATTGTTAGGTCCTTGAGACTGAAGACTTTGCTGTTTTGTTTTTGTACCCCCAGAGCCAAGCCTAGAACCTTACAAGGTAATAAATATTTGTTTAATTTAATTGTTCAAGTATTGCCCTGAAGTCTCTGGGAAGGAGAGTATCTTCATCACCACTATATAGAGAGAGGAAAAAAAAACAACTGGTAAAGGTAAGATCTTAACAAATTTTCCTTGATTCCTTAATGCATGCCCTTATCTGCTCAGTAAGTCTCTCAACCCAAAGCTAGTATTTAATCTATCATATTTAAACGTTATCATATTATAATATGTCAAGTATAATTATATATAAAGTCATCATCATCCATATCCCAAGTTCCTTTATGTTTCATATGTTTCATTCTCCTCTACAATTCACAACAGAAGTTGACCTCTTGAAATCAACAGGTTGAGAGTTTTAATATTTCTCTTCTTTTCTGTGCCTTTGGGGCAATGAGGGCTTGATTTAAATCCCTCATGTTGCTGCTACCTCTAATGATAAAAATGATCATTCTGTATAGATTTAACAGTTGAATGATTGACCATTCATATTTTTCCCTACGTCTTTAACAATCCTATTCCGCAACCAAACTGAGTCATCTCCACAAGATCAGATATTAAATATCATACAGAAGAGACCTCAGATGCCATTTAGTCCAATTCAACATCTTCATTTTATGCATAAGACAATGAGGCCCAAGGATGTTAAGGGATTTGTCTATAGTCACCTAGGTAGTAAGTTTCAGAGATAGTACACACCAACCCAGGTCTTCTGCTATTAAGGACCAGCACTCTGTACAGTAAACTATATAGCCCCACACTCAAAAATACCATTACCAATTTGTCAAAGTTTTTGAAAGTGAATATGTACTATGTGCTCCCAAAGCAAAGGAAGCTATCTAAAACACATGCGCACGCACACACACACACACACACACACACACACACCCCTTTAATCATACTGAAATTAGATCACAGCCTTAAGACTAAGTCCCACCTTAATTCTTTTGAAGAATTTATAAGGATAAGAATCAATCAATCAGTAAAAATTTATTAAGCAACAACTAAAGGCCAGGTACTGTTCTAAGCACTGGAATCCTTGTAGCCATGCACTTTACATTGTTTAAAAGCTCCACCCTGGGTGAAGGAAGAGTGCCTGATGCTAAATCATTTTTAACAGTGGGAGGAGATTATATCATTTTCATTTATAATCTTTAATCATTATCTAGGTAGATTTTTATCATGGTCTCTTTGTCTTCTGGGAAGATTTGATGTGAAAAGAAGCAGGAACTTTATGGGTAAATCCACACTTCTGCTAAAATTGTGGGAACTTTTGGATGAAAAATAGAACAATTTGATGTGTTTTTTTTAAACTTAAAATTTATGAATCTATATTCAATAATGATATTGTTCTAGAAATCCCTTATTGTGCTTTATCCTTCCTTGGTTTAGGTATTAGGACCACATTTTTCCAACAAAAGAGGTCTGATAGAATCCTTTCTTCCTCAATTTTTGAGAATTGTGCAGTATTAATATTAATTGTTCTTTAAAATTTTGATAGTACTCTCTTGTGTATCCCTTAGGACCATAAGTCCACCCACCCCACCCTTGCTTTGATAGAACCTTTATAATTTGTTCTGCTTCTTTTTCTGATATTTGATTATTTAAAATCTCTATTTGATCTTTTTTAGCTGGGTATTTTGCATGTTTGAAAATATTCCTCCATTTCTTTTGTGTTCTCAGTTTTGTTAGTATTTGACTTTGTATAGCAGGTTCTGATTATTCTTTTTATTTTTCTGGTTTTGTTGTGATTTCCTCTTGTTTGCTTCTCTGTTGATTTGATTTTCATGTAGTGTGATTTGTTTTTTAATAAGAATACTTGCAATTCGTGTTTGTGACATAAGATTCAATCTTAAATTTGCTCAAGATCAAAATATTCAGAGAAAAGTAATCCCTTATTAAGAACAATCTTATTATCAAGGCTAGGGTAAAACAGGGATTTATAACTGTGATCTCCTTTTAAACATCTGTTACATATTCTTGGGAAATATAACCATATTACTTATCTCTTCTTGTTTTTAATTCACTAGTTTGTTTTTTGCCATAAGCAATCACATAAAAATAAAATTTTTAAGTTATTAAGTGTTCACCTACTTTTACTTTTATAATAATTATAATTATTAATAGTTTAATAACATCTTTCCTGTTTCATTTAGATATTGGAACTCATGCCAAAAATAATTTTTCAAGTTAGGGCTAGTCTACCTCATGGAACATTGTTTGAACTTTGCTAAACTAGAGAAAATATTTTTTTTCTGACATCACAATGATGTTTTTGATCACTGTCAAAAAGCTGAATTCTATACTTTTTGTTTCAAGTAGATCAAGCTAGCACTTTTTGAATACATTCAATATCAGGTAGGTTATTATGCTTCTTTGACCAAGTCAGAAGTGTTTGGAGTGTTCACTCTAGTTTCATGATCTTGATTTTTTTTTTTTTTTGCTTTTTGAAGGGCAATTGGGGTTAAGTAATTTGCCCAAGGTCACACAGGTAGGTTTTTGTTTGTGTGTGTTAAGCGTCTGGGGCCGGATCCGAACTCAGGTCCTTCTGACTCCAGGGCTGGAGCTCTACTCATTGTGCCACCTAGCCACCACATGATCTTGATATTTTGAAGGTAAAGCAACAAATGGATTGTGACCTTATTTTCTTCCCAAATAAGATCAATTACAAAAAAAGTTACAGCTTAGAAACCCAGTCTTGTGAAGTCTAGTCCAATAAATCACTATAGAAAAATCTGCCTCTATGAAAGATAATTAGATTCTACCATTCGCCCTATAATGATAGCCATCTAAGAACCATCGATACCAAAATCATACTTTTAAATATAAACCAAGTCACTGACTGATTCCTTCCATTTCTGATAGGGAATTAGATGACTAGTCACTTTTCCTACCTCAGCATCTTCTGTAAGGGATTACATTTTATTTTTCCTGAAGTAGAGTTTAGCTTCAGACCCTAAGTTACATAAAATATCTTTCTATACCTAGAAAGTAGAGGCCAGGAGTATGCCGGTAAATGTTTTAACAACCACCTTTCCAGAAAAACAAAAAACATCATTGTATAGCATGACACACTTTTTACATTTAATCTGCATTATTAGCATTTTCCACTATTTTCTTAAGTCTAGAGAATCAATAAAATAACAAATCAAGATATTACTGAACATTTTCTGATTTCTACAGTCTAAATGCTCACATAGAAAAATTTAATAATCAGCTCTATTGCACTGGTTTTAGCTGGCTTCAACATTTCCCTGGTTGAAGTTGAAATACCCATAATAAGTGATTGCAACCCACAGCAGTAATTGACAAGGATTAGGATACAAACTTTTTGAAGAATGAAGAAAAAGGCTAAAACCTAAGAAGACAATCAAAGTGAAAGGTCCTCATCTATTTCATCAGAAGGAAAGATTGTTCAAAAGCGGCACTTATATTTTTATTTTAAATCATGTCTTTTGTAACAAATTTACCTTATGGTGTCAATACTCAAGAATAGCACCTGATCAAAATACATCAAACAGAACAACAATGAATGACACAAACATGCACATTTATTTAAATGTCAAAAACATTTCTTAAGATGAATATTGCTTTGCAGTACTAGACTTGATATAGTGTTCTACAAATGAAAGTTTACTGCATTCCCTGCTTCTTGTTCTCTGAGATAGAAACTCAGGAGGGCCCTCTCAGATTTTTTTTTTTTTTTTGCTTTTTGGAGGGCAATTGGGGTTAAATAACTTGCCCAAGGTCACACAGCTAGGTTTTTGTTTGTGTGTGCATTAAGTGTCTGAGGTCAGATCCGAACTCAGGTCCTTCTGACTCCAGGGCCGACGGTCTACTCACTGCGCCACCTAGCCACCCCTCCCAGATGTTTTTAAACATCTGGATGCATGTATATGAAGAAAAGTGATGTCCAATTACTTGGCCCTACCCCCTTAAGACTTTCTATAGAACAAAATGATCCCCTCTTAGAATCCGTCTCTTCCTTCCTTCAAGCCTTAGCTCCAGCTACCTTCTACCTAAGGCCTGTCTCGGTCCTTCCCCTCGTCTCCCAACCCCCTTTGCTAGCGTTTCCCCTTCTAAGTTGAGTTGTGCTTTCTTTGCATACATTCTATATTTACTTATCTTTGTATATGTTGTTCCCTAGAATGTAAGCCTTGAAGGCAAGGACTGTTACTATTATTGTTGTTATTACTTTGTATTTGAATACCCAACATAGAGCACATTGCATGGTACATAGCAGGAGAATTTAATAAATACTTGTTGAACAAATGAATGTAGTGAAGAGTGGTAGTCCTTTGCCTAATATGTTCATCCACTCTCTAGCTATTCTGCATTCAAATTCATCTTTCGGGATATTTTTGTAGAGAGTTTTATGGAAAACCCGTTTCATTCATCCAACCAAGTGATCACTTAGGTGTGGATGGCACAAAGTCAAGTATCAAAGAATTGAGGTCAAACAAGAAAAACTGTTCCTTAGCTCCAACAGCGTTTTCAGGAAGTAACCTCAGATGTAGGATAGTGCTGGTAAACTTTAATATGTGATATACCAAAGTTACAGCTCATTCCATAGAGGAGTGACCTTTCCATGACACATCAATTTTAGGAAAGAGATAAAGAAAAGAAGGGTAAAAATCGCTCTCTCTTTTAAGGTACAGTAGTTCAAGTAACACCTTTTACTTAAAACCTTTTCTCATTCCCTTAATTGCTATCACCTTCCTTCCCTACTCCCTTGTAATCAACGAGGTTGACATTTTTGTATTTATTATCTTTATATTTTTTCTGTACATCCAGATGTATATGTATCTATAGAACCAACTATCTCTCTATCCACATACACACAGATACATTCTTGCCTCCTCCTTTTAAATGTGCCTTGAGAGTAGGGATTATTTTATTGTTTATATTTGGATCCCTTTTGCTTGGCATATAGCAGATAGCTTAATAAGTGATTGTCGACTAACTGATCCAAAGACCAACTTTGCAAATTTAGAAATTCTTGTTAAAAGGAACACTAATAGGGGAAGGGGTGATACAGGCATATGGACTCTACAATGGGCGGTAGAAAGTTAGTAATGCTTGAACTACTGTGGATAACCTTTCACAAGAAATAGGAGGAAAGGGAATGGTAGTATTGACTGACCTTTGTGCCTCCAAAAACTAGCGAGCATGATATCACTGGAATGTGTTCACCATTCATTTCCATGCTTGAATCTAGAGGAACTCAGTGACTGAACAACTCAGTGGCAAATCAAGCATGGCCCTCAACTATGGGGCAGAGACTCTCTCATATTTTTCCATGTTCCTGGGCACCACCTTTATCTTCTCCGAACTGAATCCCAGTTAAGTTCAGCTCTATTCAATACCCTGACCTAATGGCTAAATTGCAAAGCTTCATTTTAAAAAACAGATGAAAGGATGTGCCTTTCACATATTAGGTGATCGATACATGTTTTTTTGAATGATTAAGTTCAATTTTTCTGCATCATCTGATAAACACATTGAGCAGGCCTCTTTTTAACACTGAAAATTCAAATCCATACTGAGATCTTAGCTTATCAGTCTTTGCAATACTCTTTGAAAACTGGATGCCTCTATGTTCTACATTTTGTTTTCACTTGCTGCACTGGAAAAAAGTTTTTCAGACACTTGAAAATGAAACCTCTTCTACTTAACTGCATATGTCCTTTTCTACTTGGCAACCTAAGTTGTTTTTCTGGATGGGGAAGCTTTGCCCTGTACGGAGTCTCAAAGCCACACAGATTTTTTATTTATATTTTAAGTTCCCAATAGCACCACAGATGTGCATTCTGAGACAAGGGGTTGCATTGACACTCCCCCTGCTGTCTGGCTCTAGGAGCCTACAGAAACAGAGTAAAAGTATTGTCATTTCCAACCAGCATCATCTACAGACAGCTGCTATGATTTTATTTGTTATAATAGGTAACAGTTGTGAGGAAAATAGCTCTTCTCAGCCCAGGACAGAATACCCCAGGGCATGCTGTATAAGTCATTACATAATGGATTTGTGGGAAGATGGAGCAGATTTATTAAAGCAGAGATTCACAATAAATAACCATTAGCAATGGAAATATCCCAGAACAATAACCACCAAGTATCTCCCTAAAAATCCCCCATATGAGAGAGCTCTTTTGCTGCCTCCTTCATAAAAGATAGTCAGGATTTGGCAGATCCCCAGCACAAAATGTGTATTCATCCAAGGGTTTCCAAAGAGTTTTCAAAAGGTTAACTCATTATTTTCCACTACATTACTATGAATTAAGATAGCTTGCCTTATCAAATGACCAGAATTCTTATTACTATGTATGCATATAGACATCGTAGCATTACATGAGGGAAGTTTCCTTTACTAAAGGAAAAGTGGAAATGTGGGATTCCAAGTCCCACTCCGCTTTGAAGATGACTACACCTTATGTAATTACAGAAAAGGCCAGCCCTTAGCAAAAGCATAAAAAATGAATCTTTCCTTTGCTTTATTGTATTTTTATCTCCAAGGTCTAGGATAGGGTCTGGAATATAAGAGGTGCTTAATAAATGTTTGTTGATTGATGGACTGTAAATAATCTTTTACCATTAATGTTAGAAACACAGAATCTTTTAATCTTTTGCCTTGGTGAGCTCTGGAAATCATGGGATCTTGCGGTTGAGATCTCAAAGGTAATCTAATTAAAATCCCACCTTCTATAATATCACCTAATTTGTCATTCATAGCTCACTGCCTCTAAGATGTAACTGATTCTATCTCTGGATAGCTGTAACTTTTAGGAACTTTTTCCTTGTGTGGGGCTGAAATCTACTTCATTTTAATGATCCTTGTTCTGTCCTCTGAAACCTAAGCAGACCAAGACTAATACTTCTTTCATATGACAACCCTTTAATTATTTGAAGACTGGCATCATGTCACAGAGGCTTCTCTGCTCTAGGTGAAACACTCCCAATTCCTTTTTATATAACGTGGACAATTAGCTTTCCTACTCCTAAAATTATACTGTTATTAATGCATTTAGATATCATATTTGCCTTTTTGGCTATGATCGTCATCCATTAAGAAGGCCCTTTAAAGTATAATTCTGATGAGAGATTCAAAAAGATGCCTGTTTGATCAGTTGGACTTTCCAGTGCTCCTTAAATTACACCTTATCTGAATTCTCTTCTATTTTAGTAACAGGTAATATAGTTGATTTAATATGATAGATTAATAGTGGGGATTCTTTTGGTGGGAGGATGGAGGGAGGGTTGGTGCCAAATAAACATTCATTGACTATTCACTCTTTGAAATACATAGAAGGAATGAAAGGGGTGCTTATGGTTCTGGTCCTAACCCTACCACGAACTTATACAAGTAACGTAGTGTCTTTTTCTTTAATTTTCTCATTTGTACAATGAGGAATCTCATACAATAGATCTCTAAGGCTCTTCTAGTCCTAATCTTTTATGATCTCTACTTACATAACCTTAGAATCATCTTTGACAATTCCTTCTACTCACTGTCCTGTCCTCTAATATCCACTTTGTTGCCAAGGTCCATCAATTCTATCCCCAATGTTTCACATCTCTTTATTTCTCTCCATGCATACACCCTAGTTCAGTCCAGTTCAGTCATGGACCATAATAACAATTTCCTAATGGATATCCCTACTATTATCCTGTCTTGTCTCTAATCCATCATTAACAAAGCTATTTCCCCAGGCTCAAAAATTGAGCATGGTTACCCTATTGCTGATAGGATAAAATGCATATTCCTGCATGTGACATTCAGGGCCCTCCACAATCAGTCTCCAATCTACTTTTCTAGTCTTTTCACATTTCACATTTCTTCCCTTCATGTACTGTATTCCTGTCAAATGAGATTATTGAATTTTCCTGAAATTTAACAAGGCATCCCCACCCTCTATGTACTCACATAGTCATCCCTCCTGCCTGGAATGCACATACTTTCTTATGTCTACAGTTTAGAATCCTCATATTCCCCCCAAGGCTCAATTCAGGCACCATGATACCAGATGCTTCAGATATCAGCAATCACTCTTTTCTCAAATATGCCAAAAGTCTTTTATCTGATCCCTTGTTTCCCCCATCTTAACCTAGTATTGACACCTAAGTTGAATTATCTCCTCTCAAAAAAGGCAATATGTAATAATGTATAGAGAGTTAGATGGCACAGAAAGGCCTGGGCTGAAGTCCCTCCTTCTGCATATACTGGCTGTGAGACCCTGAGCAAGTCACTTAACTGCTTGGTGTTCCAGGTACTCCCTAAGACTTTAAGTTATAGAGAAGGTGCTAGCCTAAAATGGTAGAGGGTGTTTAATAAAAAAATATCACAGGAGCAGCCCCTAACTCTGTCCTCTCACTAGAAGACATCAAGGCCTTGAAGGTAAGGACTGTCATTTTTCTGTCTATATCTCTAGTACTTAGTATATAATATTTGCATAATAAATATTTGTTCAAACTGAATCTCTCTACTACATTGTTTAAAGAAGCCAGTGTAGAAAACTGTTTGGAATTTGCTAAGATGAAGATAACACAATGAAACTATTGTCAATTTATGAATTACATTAAGTTCATGCTCATATTTTAAGACAAATACACAAAATACCCCCCCTCCACGTCACTTAAAAAATTGAGCTGGAAGTTTCTCGTTAGGTTAAATATCGAACATCTAGGTCTAAGAGGAAAGATGAAAAAACTCACTAAGCAAATACAACTTGACTAAGATATATGTTCAGTTAGGAAGGAAGAGACATAGATATCTCCTTTTTTTTAATGCTAACACTGAAGAGGGAGGTACATTATTCAGCCTGGTGCAAGGAGTTGAATGAATAGGTAAATCTTGATAGTAAGAGTTAATAGATCATGAAATTGTGTCTCAGGGAAGGTGATGGAACCCTTAACCTCTATGAAATGTAAACCTAACCTAGGAAAAACAAGCATGGAAGGAGAATTTGGAGCATAAATGAATTTTAGTCCTTTTCTTTGTCTCTTTAATTTCAGAGATTCAGGATGTTTTGCAATATTTCCACATGAAAGCCTTGAGTTCTTCCTTCATGTTAAAATATATTATTAAACCCTGGAGTGTCAACATCATATTAAGCTCTTTAAAGGAACAGAATTAGCCACAGTCCCTACTCCGGGGACTTGTCTACTAAGTATCAGACTAAAGCAAATGCTATAAAATTTCATCCCACCAAGCAATCCATTGAGTGTGATATAATTCTTTGATTCTCCTTGAAATTCCATAAGGAGATTTTCTTTTTAAAAACACACATGAACATACTTTGATCTATAAACTATAGGTAAAGGAAAAAAAAACCTCAAAAGTTTTATCAGCATTTCCTGTTTGGACACATTCTCCTCACTATTCTTTCATCAGGGGACACAATCAAGGCTATTAGACCTAAAATTAGAACTACCAGATGTGTTTTGGTTTGCAAAGCCTGGTTAGGTCACATTTTCACTAACTCTGTCAATTTGATCTTACTAGGCAAGACATTTAAAGATATACTAAACCTCACATACATTCATAAGGTATCAGATACAAGCCTAAACTAGCTAGTCTAAATTATCTTTAAAGCCTGATAAATTTTAAATCATGATATTATTGAATGTATTTTAGACACTTAAAACATGCAAAAAATAAAATAAATGTCCATTTCCCATCTATATAACATTTATAAGCATTGATCAGAGTAGAACATGACCTAGCCTATTTCATGTTTCTACAGGCACTGAAAGCATCCAAACCAAAGAAAACCAAACAGCATAATTAGTGTGTTCCTTAAATTTATCTATTAAAACAGGTCATTTGCTCTTTTATATTAGATTCCTTTAACTCTATTGTCATATTACTCTGTTTTTATAATTACGAAATAATGAATTAAATTAATCAAATCAGTTTGGGTATCCCCCTCCCCCTACATGTAGAAAAGTTCATAATTTTCAGATTAATAATTGAGAACTTGCATCTCCAATATCTCTTTTAGTGAAATTTAATAGTAACAAGTGTTATACAAAGTCAGAAATAGTATCATAATTAAACAGATGCATATTTTGAACTGGTGCCTCACTGGGTATTAAAATATCTTTAAATAGATTATTTCTACACTTATACTTCCAAATTAAACCTGAAAAGAAATGAATGAAGTTGTGTAACAGATTTTAAAAGTTAAAAAGAGTCAAGAATCTTAAATTTTCACAAATAATCATGTTATTTTTAAATGTGATGTGTTTCATAATTTTTTAGCAATGGATTGAATAAAACCATGTACTCAGTCAATGTTTGCCAATTACCAGTGAATAGTAATATCAGTGTACTTTAGGGCCACTGCCTCAGATAGTATAAACACAGAGCTCCCATTGAAGCCAAGGTCAGATTTCAGTGAACAAAAAGGTCATGTCTTAATAGGAGATCAGGTCCTTAGATTGGTGACTCTGGATTCCCTCTTCCATATAGTTTAGAAACCCTCAAAACTAATTTTCTGTGAAATTATGTAATTCTATTTTAAAGCAATCTGGAAAAGATTTTGAAGAGGATACCACATAGGTAGGTTTCCAGCACTGATTCTGAATTTTACATCAACTTATTGGTTGAAATTAGTAAACTATGCATTGTCATCTGGACACTAACTCTGAATTTTCAGAAAATTTTCTTTTTAGACTCTTAAGTATTCTTCAGAGATAGAATAAAATTAAATCCAACCAATGACAGGTTACCTGAAATTTTCCTCCATTTCTGCCATGTAGCTTGGGGCTTATCTTTCGGGCCTGCGCCATCTTGTAAAGTAGCAGAAGTTGTGGAAAAAAAATAATAGCAGAAGCTTCTTTATTTGTCAAACTATTGATGTTTTCTCTGACTGTTTATGTCTCTGACTGAAGCCCTGGTGAGATTTTACCTTCATAATTCCACATCTCTTCTAGTTCTATATTTCTTAACTACAGGCAAAAAGATAGCTAGATTTTAAGCCTGGAAATATTATCTATCCAAATTATGAAAAATAAGTACTGGTCTACATGCTCAATGTGTGAAAGAAATCAAGAAGTGAACATAATGAAAACTGGGCAAGAGAAACATAATAGTTTGAGACTCATTTTTATACCCTCTTTGGTTTTCTTGAGTCTACTAGAAGAGACTCAGGGTATCTTTTGTTACAAAAAAAAGTGTGTGTGTGTGTGTGTGTGTGTGTGTGTGTATACACATATATACATACACATACATATATATGCATTTGTGTATTATATATGTATATATACATATCCATATCTGTTTCCACATATACCTATACCCATATCCACATGAATAAAAAACTATAGACTGATTGTAAGCAGTACCAAAGCAAATTATGTAACCTGGTGGCTATGAAAACTATTTGTCAATCTATAAGCAAAAGAAACACAGACCAGCCACCTTCATGAATTGTGAAATTGTGCTGAGTTCCAGAGTTACAATGAAACCAAGGAAGATTAATTTAAAAATTTAATTTATTTAGACACTTTTAGACTTCTCTACTTGTGAAGTCCTTATGAATAGGAACAAATTTTGGGAACTTCAGGAGAATTTTTCTATAAACTAAATAGCCTTTAAATATATTGTCAAAGATACTGACTGGGAAGCCAGATATTATAAATTTATTGTAGGTTTAGGAATAAGTGCATTTTATATTTTTTAAAAAGAAATTGCCAATACAATCCTTAAGCCTCCTTTCCCCCTCCAAGAATAAAAGATAGAGGAGGAAGTCATTGAATGTTTTTAACCTAATTTTAAAAGCAGAGTGCTTGAAGAATTAATTTCATTTTAAAATCAGAGGAATCCAGATTTAGCCAATATAATTGTTTGAATGGTCTTAGCATATTTTATAAAATCATTTGTAAAGTTACCAAATGTCTTGGGAATTTTTGCTCTAATCACTCCTAAATCCATCCAAATTGGTTTTAAATGACTGTTCATAATGGTAAAATTTTATTAAAAACACGTTTTTACTTCAGTTTTAAACTTTAGGGAAGTCAATTTCAAGCTGAAATAATTAGATGCTATTTAATTCTTCATGGGGCATGTTACAGATTGTAACATACCAAAATCACAGCCCATCATCGCTGCTACATGGAAAGCTTACTTGTTATATTTCAAGATAGCTTATTTCTTCCAATGACATTTCCTGCATATAAGGGTGTGGATGTTTTAAAAAAATAAACATGCACACAATTCCACAAACACAGAATGATGCATATCAACTAAGGCCTTCCTTTTAGTTTTTTTCCCCCTTTCTTAAACCTTTACATGAATAATATCCAGCATCATGGACCTTGAACACTGATGACTCTGGCTAAAGCTTTTATCCTTTGCTTGAAATTACAGGATCAGTCTAGCCAGAATTTATGAGAACCAGACCCCAGACCTCACATAGCTCACATATTAGACCATTAGGCATCTAACTACCTCTGAACAATTTCAATGCATTATCTTGCCTTTTCCCTGGGGCACAAACTTCACTCGTCCATACTTTTAATATATTTTGTCTGCATGAAGCAGATCGAGTTATTACATGCCAGCAGATCACGACTTACCGAAATCTCATTGCTTCACAATGATGCAACTAATATCTCTGTTCTCCATTCTGAGATGGGGCAGTAAGGAAATGGTCAACAGTGCAATTTTCAGTAAATTAGCTGATGGTCTATGCAAGGCAGATTTGCTGTTTTTACTTAGATAGTTTAAACATCTCCATACACTCTCACACCCACAATATACATTTAGCCATAGAAAGCTGTATTCACGCACATTTATTTTAAATAAAAATTTCATGCTCTTTAGAATGGGCCATTAGAACACTTTAGATAAATGAAAATATTCTATCTTCTACTATGTTGGGTTTTTATATTTGTGATCGTGTATATCTTATTTATTTTTAAATTGACTTTGCAGACTTATTAGTTAGGAAAAGAAATTCAGTGATCAAGATTTAGCATTAAAAAAGTAGGATTAAAAATCAATTGACCTCTGAGCTCTCCTGAACCTTTTACCTGGATTGTAAAGTCATTACGTTCTTTTCTTTCATTAGGTTTTTGCTTCAGCAAGGCTGAACAGGAAACAAGGGTGATCCCGTCCCATCCCTGGAGGCTGCTCATCGGCTAGCTCGGTTTACAGCAATAAAAAAAAATTGGAAACATATAGCTCTTTTAGAAAGGTTATATCTTTATTATGCACAACTATTATTAGTGTATTAATGGAACAAACAAGAGATACCACTAGGAATTCTTCTTCCAAATCGTTATGTTTATTAAACATTTTAAATCATTCTTTTGTTGTTTTCTGCAATGGTTAACTTCATTTTAAAATAAATTGATAATTAGAATGACTATTTTTATCATTTCTCAATAAAATGCCTAGTAAGGGTAGGCCAACCTACCGTTATCTAAAACAACTTGGCCATTTAGTTCCTAACTAAAACAAACGGCAGCAAAAGGTCATTAGTCCCAGAGACTAAAATTGTTTTGATGAAGCCCAGCTTCCCATTCTGTTGACAAGTGTCTCAATTCTTTTCAACAGCTCCCTGTGTCCACACTGGAAGAATGCAGAACAGTCATCAGCCTGGGGTAACCACTGGCCCTTGGTGACGATTTGCAGAACCAGCACTGAATTGAACTATAAAGGGAGCTCCCTCCCCAACCCCCACCTGAAGTGGGGATAATTAATGATTGTAACTCAGTTCTTAGCTACAGCTTTGACATACAAGCCCTTGACTGGATCTCTATTGCTACCAACAGTGGCCTCCAAGGATAATTATGCCTGTTTCTTTGTGAACCCTGGGAGATGAAGCAAACCTGTAACTTTTAACCAAAGTTTTCTTCAACAAAGCGGCTGCTATGTTTCATCCTTCTTAGCAGGGCAAGCATTGGGCTGCACCATAAAATGGAGAGAGTGAATGAAAGAAATGGAGACATATGGGGGAAAAAAAGAATGAGGGCTCTTTGTGAGTGATATGACTTTTGTTATTATTGTTTTTTTGGTCATAACTTCCATAATGGTCCAGGTTGGGTGGTGTGGTGTGGTGAGGGGTTGGGTTATCTAGGTTCTGTGATTAATGATGAGGACCTTGGTTAGCCAATATGTTTGTGTACCATTCCTGATAAAGAAGCATCTTATCTTATTCTCCAGTCAGCTTTTCTTTTGTCTGAATTCAACACATTTGCATTCAAACTTATATATAATACTTATTATCAGTGATTTCCTCTTTAGGTCTATTTGGAGTGAAAGATTTAAAAAATAGCATTGTTAATTAATAAGAGAGAAAGGGTGAATTTAGTTGAGTTCAAGAAAATCCAAGGGAAAGAATTTTGTCTTGGGTGATTAGAACAGAGGTTTAGGAGTCCAGAGAATTAGGGAATGAGGCTACAGTGGATTTTTTTCTGAATGAGATATTTCTGATACAATACTAAGGACAACTTCTATCTTTGGGATGTGCTTAGAGATCCTCAGATCACAGCCTACAACAAAATTCTGTTAATGGACCCTTTGAAATACTGTGCTACATTCCAGGGCATGGGAGTGAGAGGTCAGAATGTCTACTGAAACTTCCTGCCTTGGGGAGATCGGGCAGCACTAAATGTGGAGAGGGTTATCAAGGCATTAAAACTAAGAAAAGGAAAGGAGAGAAGAAAATGTCATTTACTAGGCTTGATATTGGATTGGGAATTAGCTGGCTTTGGGTCTATTTCTCAGTCTGTCACTAATTCACTATGTGATTTCTAGGAAAGTTACTTAAAAAACAAACACAGTACACACTGATTTGTATATCTAATTTGGTTGTCTATGGGGCCAGCTGGGATTTTCATCTACCCAATCATGCCTATCAATATAATCTTTACTCTTTGTACTAGTAAAGTAAGAGAAAGAATTCAAGTGTCTGAAAACAAATTCAAAATTCATTTAAAAAATATTTGTGAAAACCTAGCAAACAGGAAGGAATTCTAGAAAATGGAGAAAAGATAATAGCATGTTTCATTGGCAATAAGAGTTATTCAGTAGGATTGAGAGAGAGAGAAAGAAAATATTTATTGAGTCACTCAATAGATTAAAAAAAAGCAAACATTCACCTGTATACAAGAATGTAACAAATAAGATATGGCGCCTACCTTCATGAGGCTTAGTCAGTCAGTACTCAGAAGGGTTAACTTTTTTAGTGTCATGGACCCCCTTTAAATGCAGTCAAGTCTATGGACCTCTTCTCAGAATTACATTTTTAAATAATTGAAGAAAATGGTAAATTTCACTTAGAGATTAGTAAAAATAAAGATGTACTTTTTTCACATCCAAGTTTACAGACATCCTGAAATCTATCCATAGATCCCCACCCTTGGGGGTCCATGGATTCCAGGTAAAAAAGAAAGGAAAAAAAGGTATTTATTAACCATCTACTATGTTGCAGACACTGTACTAAATGTTCTACAAATATTATATTATTTGATCCCCACAATGTCCATGAAGGGGGTGGTGGTGGGGGTGGTTAGGAGTTATCATTATCTCCACTTTACAAATGAGGAAACTGAGGTAGAAAGAGGTTAATGACTTTCTCTGGGTCACATATCTAGTAAGTGTCTGGATTTGGGATCTGAAATCAGGTCTTCCTGACTCCAGGCCCAATACTCTATCTATCTAGTTGCCTCTGATACATACACACACACACACACACACACACACACACACATTTGTATGTAGGCAGAGACTGTTAAAATGTAATGAGAGAACTATAAAAATATGGCTGTAGTTCAGAGGAGAGAAAGAGATTACTTCTGACTGATAAGAGCAAGTCTGTGCCCTAGTATATGTCCGTAAAATGGGAATAACTTTTATCAGATTGTCTACCTCACCGGCCTGTGAAGAACACAAAATCTTAATTTAGTAGGTAAATGTGAGTTTCTATTATTATTCTTCTCATTATTATAACCAGGCATGGTTTCATGGAGGAGATTGGAGCTGAGTGGAACTTTGAAGAGAGCATGGATCGGAGGAGGGCATTCCAACTGAAAGCGATGGTTGTGAACAAAGAGAGAGACCTCAGGTGTTTTAAAATGACTAGTCCTTCCTGGCAGGAATATCTTTCCCAGAATTCCAGTAGGAACTCCAATAACCAGTATGAGCACAGAATACATAGATCCAGGTAATGCAGTACATTTTAAACTATTTTTGGAGGAAAATATGCAAATCATTCAACAAATCCTCTGGGCCTCAGTTTCCTTATCTATACAGTGAGAGGGCTGAATTAAAAGATATATGAGCTGGCTTCCAGCTCTAAACTAATGATCATAGTAAGTTACAGAATGCCTTGCACAACAGGTGAGGGAGTTTGAATTTAATATTCCTAAAACATAGCTCTGGTCATTTCAGTTACTTGGTATCAAAAACTTCAGTGACACTGCCCCTGTCTGCCATCCCCATTACTTGGATAATAAACCAACTGTCATTTGTAGGAGGAGTTGGAAGAGGAACAGAGTAGAAGTGGAGAGATTACCTAGAAGACGATTATAATAAGCCAAGGGAGAGGAATGAACATTCAGAAACATGGGTGCCAACAGTGAGAAGGGTCCTTTAGAGGAGGGAGAGTGAAAGAAGATAAAACTATGTTCTAATTTGATTGGAGGATTTCCATAGCTGACAATTTCTTTGGTCCATATTTCTCCATCTACTCAATCAACAATTTATCAACAAGTTTCTATTAAGGCACCTATCACATGCCAGGTCCTGTGTTAGGTGGTAGGAATACAAGTACAAAGTATGAAACAACCCTTACTCACAAGAGGCTTGTATTCTAATGGGAGAGACAACAAATACACACGCAAATATATATATATATTGTAAAAATAAAAAAGTGAATAAATGCACTTATATTCAAAGTAGTTAAATATAAAGTTGTTTGGAAAGAAGTACCCCAACAGTTGGGGGTATCAGGAAAAGCTTCATGTAGTAGATAATGCTTAAACTAAGGCATTAAAAGAAGAGAAAGACTTTATGAGTTGGTTGGAAGGGAGGACATTCCAAGGATGAGCTATGTCACAGCAAATGTACAGAGATGGGAGATCCATGTATTTATTAACAATAGACCCTTGCCAAATTGAACACTTGTTGCAGATGGATACATTCATAAGGCATCCTTTGTTCTTTGCAGATAGATGCCTCTTCCAAAACAAACCAAAAATATCTTCTAGAAGCTTCTTACACTCCCACTGTATTCTTCTAAGCATTCAAACTCAAAAAAACACAATGTGGAGGAGTATAGTTAGTGATGATGGTAGATCTTTTTGTTTAAGATTAGAAGAAGGAAGATAATGACTTCTATGCTTGAGGGGGGAAAGTAAGGAAAGAGAAGTGTAGAAAAGGTTCTGCTATACTATAACAAGGTGGAACAAATATTAGAGCACTCAGAGGACCTGGCTCGAGTTCTGACTTTGATGCCCCTTATCAGAGTGAACTTAGGTAAGTCATTTAGTCTCTCCTGTTCCACTATTTAAAACGAAGGGATTGGTTCAGATGACCTGTCCCTTCCAACTGTAGTCCTGGATGAAGAATGTGCCACAGTTCAGGGCCTTCTTTGCCTTCCCAGCAACTCCTAGTGTGGGAGGCACTAAGGCTAAGCCTCTAATAGCCACATTAAACTAGCATCCTCAGGAGAGGAGCAAGGAGTTACCATATTCAACCTCTCTCTCACTCTGAGCCTACTCCAAGTTATCTAAAAAGACTTTAGGAAGCTTGCCTGGAAGGCAATCTGAGTGGGATTTCAGAACAGACATTTCCCTTCCCCTTCCTAAGGTGCCTCCTGATGGTTGATACCTGAAAATCCTTTAATAAAGAGACTTTCTTTGACTGGACCTAAAATACTTAAAAACTTAATTGTCTGACTAAGGTAATGCATGAACAAGTTTCTGTTAAGCATGCTTTATCAATAACAAATACCTCTAAATGACTGATTATCAGATCTTTCCCAATTTTCTCAGAAGATAAGGGAAAAGGGAAAGAAGATGGCTAAAGTCATTATGACAAGTAACCCCACAGAAAGGAGATAAAGAGACAAAAGAAGCCCTAAGTTCCCGGAGGCTGGCTCTGAAAGACTGGGTTCAAGTTTCCTTTCTGACAAGTACTTATTGGTTGAATCTGGGCAAGTTATCTTAAGCTCTCAGTGCTTTAAGTAACTCACCAAGACTCGGCTTGGCAGAGATGGTGCTGATTTGCATTGCTAGAGGGAGTCCTAGCTCAGGAATGCCCAAACCAAGAAATCACAGTTCTGTCTCTCCCGGTTGTACCGAACACAGAATTTTCTGAATATTTTAGACTCTTAACAAAAGTCTGTTGAAATGTAGACAAACTTCTTTGACTCCACAGCTTTGCCAAGTATTGACTTTGTTTACCTCTAAATAGATCTGGAAGAATTAAAATGAACTGAGCTATATCAGTCATGCCTTCATACAGGTAAATAGCTCTTCTTGGTATGATTGATAGACTCCTCCCCCTCTTCCCCACTGGGCTGACGCTACAAGGAAGCTTCCATCCCAGGGGGATTCATTAATTGAAATATCCTTGTATAGGAAACAAAGTGCTATGTTCACTGAGCCTCAGCCCCTTATGATCTGACTTTTGACCCTACCATTCTACTGAAACTGCTCTATCAAAGGTCATCGATGCCTTCTTAATTGCTACATTTGATGGCCCTTCCTCAGTCTTCATCCTCTTTAAACATCCTGCAGCATTTGACTCCACTGGCTGCCCCTCTTCCTGGATGCCTTTCCTCCTCCTATATATGTATATTCCCCCTCTTCTTCAGCCTCTTTCTATGGTTCTTATGGGTTTTTCTTCCTCCTCCTCCCAAATGTGGGAGATAGCCAAAGTTCTGCCCCAAGTCCTCTTCTCTTCTCTCCACATTCTCTCCCTTGGTAATTTCGTTCATTTTCGTGGGCTCAATAATAGCCTTTATGCATATGACTTCCAAATCTATATTTTCATCCCAAATTTCTCTGCTAGACTTCAGTCCCATACTTCTTATTGCCTGTTGAACATCTTTACCTGGATACCTTGCAAGCACCTTAAACTCAACATGCCCACAAGTGAATTCATCTCAATCCCCATCATCCCCGCCCCCCCCCAAATTATTTCCTTTCTTTCCACCTTACTTATTTCTATTTATGGTACTACCATCCTTAGTCACTCAAACTAAGAATCTCCAAGTTATCTTTGACTCTCTTCCCTCTTTCACCCCATTAACCTCATACCCAAGCCATTGCTTCATCCTGTTTTTCATTCTTCTTGCACAACACCTCTCCCTTCTATCCCTTCTCCCTATTTACAATGCCACTCCCTAGCTCAAGTCTTTGTCAACTCTGACCTAAACCATTGTCATATTCTTCTAACTTGACTCCTTTACTATTCTTTCACCTTTCCAAATAATATTTTGTAGAGCTTCCAATAAAATATTCCCAATGCATCAATCCAACCATGTCATTCCTCTGCTCCAAACCTTTCACTGGTTTCCTATTAACAATGGGATAATTTACAAACCCTTAGCCTGGCATTTAAAGCCCTCTGCAGTCATCTTCCAAACTATATTTCTAATCTAATTTCACATTACTTCTCTTTACATACTCTATGCTCCAAGCAAGTTTACTATTAGCTGTTTCCTTGAACAAACAAACCATCTGGATGAATTCATGCAGGTGACCCCCAATGTCTCGAATATACTCCCTGTTAATATATGCCTATCACCTATTTCATTAAGCCTTTTCTCTTTCACTAGGAGAAACTTTTCTCTCCGTATAGTTTTCTGGAATGTGGATTCTCTCCTTTATTCCCATCACACTCCATATTGTTTTATACTTATTTTTTTACATATCATAGCTACATCTCATATATTTCACCTGGTTACATGTAAACTTCTTACATATCATATTCTTACATCACTGTAATTTTTTTTTTTTGCTTTTTGGAGGGCAGTTGGGGTTAAGTGACTTGCCCAAAGTCATAGGGCTAGTAAGTGTGTTAAATGTCTGAGGCCAGATTTTAACTTAGGTTCTCCTGACTCCAGGGCCAGTGCTCTATTCACATCATTAAAAAAAAAATCTTTGTGCATCTTTAGTGCTTAGCACAATACCATTAAAAACTAAGTGCTTATGTAATTATTGATTTGAATATGCAAATTAAAATGTAGATTGCTTCATTATTTCCACATTACTCATACTACAAAGCTTCAGGGAGCCATAGAGGATTTTTGAGTAGAGGAGGGATCCAGTTGTACATGTTCAATATTTTGCCAGTGTTGTGTATGTCACCATATAGACTTGGTTACTATTAGCTTGTAAGTATTACTACCTCAAATACTGAATTCACATCAGACTATCAGATGTAAGTCTTTAGCCCAAATGTAAAACAAAAAATAGTTAAGTGGTATAGTAGACAGAGTACTGGGCCAGGATTCAGGAAGACCCAGCTTTAAATCTCGTCTCAGTCACTTATTAGCTGTATGATGCTGGGAATTCACTTAACCTCTGTTTGTCTTAGTTTATTCATCTGTAAACTAGGGGTAATAATGACACCTACTTCCCAGGGTTGTCAAGAGGATTAAATGAGATAATATTTGTAAAGCACTTTGCAAACCTTAAAATGTTGCATAAATTCTAGCTATAAAATAATTATTGTGATTACAATATGATATCATTTTATCAGTTATTTCTAATAATTAACATAACAAAAAGTATTATCATTTAAGTACAATTTGAGCCTGTACAAGCCTTCACTGTTACTCTATGCATTATCAGCCAATCCTAAAGGACATGAAAATTATCTGCCTCTGACATCAAGAATGCTTCAAGGAATAACTGAGTCATAAGGACTCTCCAGAGAACTCGTGCTCAGACATGCAGACATATCCCATGTGTCCTGAGCTTTTTGAGTTCAAGCACTTTCTCTTTATACACTTCCAGGCCTCTACCTCAAGGCACAGAACCACAAGCTGACCCCATTTCAACAACAAGGCCAAAGTCAGGCCAAATATCATGCTGGGCCAGACTGAGGTCTGGATGGCCTGAGGTCCTGTTCTTCTTCAGTCATGGGACTAAAACAAACCCTGGGGCCCAAGACTGGACTGATCTAAGACCAGATGCAATAGAACAGGCTGAAAGGGCAAATATATCCAGATGCAGCCTGTGCGTCTGGATGGATATCTATTCATTCAGTGATCTTAAGAAAATGGGGCGGCTAGGTGGCGCAGTGAATAGAGCGCCGGCGCGGCCCTGGAATCAGAAGGACCTGAGTTCGGAGCCGGCCTCCGACACTTAATCCGCACAAACAAAAACCTAGCCGTGTAACCTTGGGCAAGTTACTTAACCCCAATTGCCCTAAAGGGGGACACTTAATCCGCACAAACAAAAACCTAGCCGTGTAACCTTGGGCAAGTTACTTAACCCCAATTGCCCTAAAGGGGCGGCTAGGTGGTGCAGTGAGTAAGAGCGCCGGCCTCGGAGTTTGGATGACCCGAGATCAGATCCGGCCTCAGAAAATGAGCACCCACGCATAAATCAAATGACTAGCCGTGTAACCTTGAGCAAGTTACTTAGCCCCAATTGCTTTAAAAAAAAAAAAGAAAGAAAGAAAAAAAAAAGAAAAGAATGTTCCAAAGTCATAATTATTACTTTGTAGCTTATTTTTAAGGTAAAAAGTCAGAAAACTAATGTCTCATTTTATTGTTCTTTTTTAATTCATTCTTGCATAAAGTGGGACTCAGTTAAAAGTTTTATTAATTCAAATGCATCATGGATTATAGCATCGTAGTTATTAGGAAACATTAGAGAATACCTAGTCCAACCTCCTCTCTTTGCAGATGAACTGAGGCCAAGAGAGGTAAAGTGACTTGCTCAGGGTTGCCCAGCTAATAAGTGTCTGAGAGAGGAGTTAGGCACAGCTCTTCTTGTCTCTTAGGATGGCACTATCCCAACCCCATCTGACCAGGATATAGTTACTGGAGAAAGTGAGCTTTGATTTTGTTCCAAGTGACAGAGAAAGGTTCTGGCTTGGTCATTCTTGGGAGAAATAACTGAATGTCACAAGGTGGAAATAAGAAAGGAAACATGATGTTGAGTTCCAGTTGATAAGACTGAAAGAAGCAAGCTATAAAACAAAACAAAACAAAAAAAAAACAAAAGGAGCAAAACGGGTAGCTGATGAGCTGAATTCTGCAAAGAAACTTAGCTTACTTGGATGCAACATATAGAAGAAACTTTCTTTCTGCTGGTTTAGAATTCCAAGGGCTTATGTGGTGCTTGGACTCACTTTTAGCATAGTTTGCCAAAGGACCCCTTGTATTCAGCTTTTGGAGAGGCTTGACCCTTTCCTTTGGGTTCCTTTTGCAAAGTGAGCAGTAATATCGGGCACTAGCTAAATAGCTAATTTGACCCTTCCAACAAGTATGTATCAGGCTATGAGATGTTCTTTCTGGGTATTTAAGAGGGAGGGGGAGAAGTGAACATTTATTAAGTGACTACCTTGTGCCAGGTATTGTACTGAGGGCTTTACAAATATTTAAGTATATGAATGTACCGTGTAGTGCAAGGGTAACGGAGACTACGAAACACCACAGAGATGCTCTGGTATGTGGAAAATGACATTTTAAACACAATTACTTGTAATCGAACTTTTCCTAAATTTCAATATTCTTTTAAATAAATACTTCTGCCTCCAGATTACTGGATTTTATTTTTAACTGTAATGTTGACTGCTGATTTGGAAAAGAAGAAATTGATTTCCACTGCTCTTTCTCAAAAGAAATATTTGAGTTATTAAAGTAACTAAAAGAAATGGAGAGATCCCTGCCCTCCATTGTAAATAATCAAATCTCAAGTTAGGCCACTTCCTTGGTACAAAGTCATTTCTTTTCCCCTTGGAGAAAGGTGATCTCTGTAGTTTTTAAGTAATGGAATAAGCTTCTACTTTAAAAATAATAATAGCTAGCATTTATGTATTGCCTACCATGTGCCAAGCGCTGGGTTAAATTCTTTATGAATAGTATCTTATCTGATTCCCGTGAGGTAGGTACTATTATTATCCCCAGTTTACAGATAAGGAAAGTGAAACAAACAGAGGTTAAGTGACTTAAGTCACTTAGTCACGAGGTTACATAGCTAGTAAGTATCTGGGGCTGGATTTGAGTTGAGGTCTTCCAGACTTCAGTCCCAATACTCTTACCACCACCTGGCTACAGAGGTTTCTGAGGTGTCAGATTTCAGTGTCATGAATGTAGTACTCTTTAGTCACATCTAATTCACCCAGTACATGGTGAAAATCACTTATCTCCACTCCTTCCTATTTCTTGCTTCTTCCTGTCACTGAAATCCCTTGCCATGGTATACTTCCACCTACATAGGTAGCAACACCATCTTCTAAAAGCAAGGCAGGGAACTGATCAAGGAGTTTTACCTTTCATGTGACTTGTCAATTGAAATGCTTATCAGCATATTGCCATACTGTAATTTATGTAAATAAATCCCAAGTGGATAGTTTGCTTATATAGCTTCTCCCTTCCAATTCCTATACGGTAGACAGGGCTGAACATAGATACCTATGGGTACTTTTTTTTAATCACTTAAGTCATTGTTAAAGATTTTGTACCTTAATGTCTCCACTTTAAACCTGACTGAGCTCAATAGAGATGAAAAGCTGTTACAGTCACCTGAGGGGAAAACAAACTCGTCTCGTTTCATGTGCATGGGTTTCTCCAGAGACTATAGGTTGCTGAGTGGCTAAATAGATAGGGACGGGACATGGATGGAATATTATTCAAATGCATGGCTTTCAAATCAAGAGGCTGGGTATTTTGTGGATGTCTGTTAAAAACTAGCCTATCTGTAACTTTTAAAGTCTCCAAAGCAATCTCTTTCTTGAATGAACACTTTTTAAAAAATTAAATGCTAATCTACTATCTTGCACATACATTGAAAAGCATGATTTTTGTTGTCTACTAAATTGGTACTAGTTCTGGACCTCCTTTGCCATTAAGTAGATATGTTTTTAAAAAATACCTTCTTAAATTGATGTTCATAATCTTGCTCTGTTATGCTGACTGAGCAGCTGGTATTTTTTGGTAAATATCCCAGATGTTTCATCAGTATGGTAACACCTTACACAATGCTGTCTGCAAAGATTTTGAACCAATCCCACATGGCCACAGGGGCCTCAAGACCCCTGACTTAAACTATTTCTCATTACATAGTGAACCTTAATGATTTTATGACCTAACATTTTCTTCATATAATTTAAGCAAGGTGCATAGCAAACTACAAACATATGCCATCAATAGGTGGTTGGGGGTTGGGGGGAGACGTCTATTCATCCTACATAGTTTCCTTGAAATTCTTAGATTTCTGTTAGTTGAAATTCAGAGCAGTCTATTAAATGATAGAAAGGAAATCACTAACTTTTATGAATGTTGTATCATCCTGAAATGATGTATTATGTGGCATAGACATACAAACATCTCCTCCTGAATATTAGGAATCAATTGAAAGAAAGTTTGGAGAACCAGTACTGCACTTTGATTTTTCCCCCAGGCAATCAGTGAAGCATCTTACCACATTAATTATTTTGTCTGTTTTACCAACATCTGCCTGAAGATTACATTTTCTATCACCCATGCAATTAAAATGGTTAAAACATTTTGCTTGTTTTACAAATACATCATAAAAACCAAACTAATGAATGCATAGATTGAAATTGGTCAAACTCACTTTCAATTATTTACCCTCCTCTTGGAGAACCTGCAATAAATAGACTCAATTTTGCAGAATGTCTCAAACATGTAGAGAAAGAGAAAAAAATCCTCTTGACCTTTGCTCCTCTTACAGATTTATAAATCTATAGAAGCCAGTAAATAAGAACCCATAGGTGAAATACAAAATTTTAAAAATTCAATTGTTACACACTTGTGTGATCTGTAACTGTGTAACACACAAAATAATTTGGAATATTTATTCACATAAATTTACTTACTTTTATAATGTTACCAAGTTAATTTGCCTGTAATATTTTAAGTGTTTAGAAAGTTGAGAGAGATCTTTAAATAAAGCCTTGCACTTACTTTAACATATTGTCAAAAATGATTTTTGAATATTTCAGGAAGTTTTTAACTGCTAAAAGGCAAAAGTTTGCCATTTACTAGAAAATTATCACTCTTTTAGCTTACGTTAGCATTAAAGTCATTGATTCAAAAAAAAAGAATGAACTAAAGTATTTTAAGTGAAGCACCACATAAATGTAAAAAAAGCATTATAAGAAAAAGTAGAGGAAATGTCATTTTGTGTTGCACATTTAGATATAAAGGAATATTGTCAAATTGTTTGTATTGCAGAAAAGATCACCTAGACCAGGAAACTTATTTCCCCATTGCTTATATTATTACTTTTTGTTTTCTGCTTATAAGATTTCTTGAAATGACCTTTGGACATCAGTCATAATTGATCATGCAAACTGTTTTCTAAATAAAGGCTAATTTTAGCATAATCCAACATATTTTATTTGGAGGCACCCTAACAGCCATAATATTTGGGCTTTAGGTTTGTTTTATTTTTCAGTTGAAAACATTTGTTTCACCAACAAACATTTCCAGAATGCAAACATTTGTTTTAACTGTTATAGCTGAAACCAACATTTGTTTTAGTACTGCTAGGATGCCTAAGTATTTTGCAAATAGGAAAGTGATGCTTATAGAAATGTTTACAAAAAAAAAAATGAACTCTTAGGATGAAGATATTTTCAAAAGGTTTTCTTTGGAGAAAACAAATAAATGAACAACAACAAAAACCTCAGTGCATTACACTTGGTGTTGACATTCCCACTTGAAATGTTTGACTCACTACAAGATTATAATTGTATAATAGATATAGTCAAAATATAAGTAACTACATCAAGTTTTAAATGAATTAAAATTTCCAAAGAGGGAAATAATAAATCTAACATTTTAAAATTCACTGATTTCTATAAATGGTATACGTTTTAGTAATTTTTATTTCAGTTATAGTTGTTTTAGTGTTTCATAGAAATATCCTGGTATTTTATGATATTTAAGATTTCAGCATCACCATTTGTCTATTTTAGAACAGGTTGTGTTAGGTAAAGATGATTGCAGTTATAGCAGAAAAAAAAAAGAGTGAGGTGGGAGACATGCATATATCGATGTATACCCAGGTATATTTCCTGTACATATGCATGTAAGTATAAACACATATACAAATATTATAGTGCTTGGGATTATGGATAGTGACAAAGTAGATGACATCAGTAGGAATGGCAGATACCTTCAGCTGGGTACCAGAAAGTTCATGGTTATTTCATGGACTCAAAATGTTACAATAATGTTTTAAAAGAAACTTAAAGCGTTGATCACTTTTAGATCAATTTTTTTTAAAGCATATAAAATCCAAAGGACTTTCCTGGTTGGAAAGAAATGGAATTAGAAGGGTGCATAGATGTAAACAAAGCATTTTGTTTGCCATTAGAGATGAAGAAGATGGGAAGACCCAGGAAAAATTTGTCTCATTTATGAAATTAATATCTTATTGCACCTCTCTCTCTCTCTCTCTCTCTCTCTCTCTCTCTCTCTCTCTCTCTCTCTCTCTCTCTCCCTCTCCGTCTCTGTCTCTGTCTCTCCCTTAGTTTTTCAGTTTAGTCATTATTCTAGGCATGGAGGGGAGGAACTACTTGTCTCTTCCCTCCTTGAAGGGTGCAGACACAGGCAAAGAGTCAGTGGATTAGAGTGAAAAGGGCCTTGAAAGGTCATTTTGTCTATAGCCCTGTCTCCAAGTGGGATTACCTTTAATTCATTATAGGAGAAAGCTTTTCTGATCTTTTTTTCCAAAATAGATTAATACATATGTATACAAATATACATACATATACATATATCTGTGTGTGTGTGTGTGTGTATGTGTGTACACATTTGTAAACCAGTCTCATTACTGATAGTGATAATTGCAATTTATATGCTGGGCTATAATTTTCAAGTGTAAATCTTCCTTCTCTATACACAATTCAATTGCATGCAAATTTCATGGACAAGAAAGCTATTTTCACAATTGGCCACTTGCACCAATGACCAATTTCAGTTGCAACTGAATTGCATTGGAATTTCCTACATACAAGCCCACCCATTTGAAATTTTCTGGGTGCAGTTAAATTGTGCATGCATGGAATTTGCATACTGAAAATAAGATTGTTCTGAAGAAGTTCCTTTTAGAATAAGCCTACTTACATATAGACACCTAGATAAATATGTGCAAAGAAATCGGGAAAGGAATTTTGCTTCTGATTTTTTTAAAAAAGATACAAACTGAAAAGAAACAAGTACTTTCAGGGATTCAGTTTGATCAATATATCAGTGGACAATGAGAAAGAGGGTTAGGTTCACAGACTGGCCACTTCATGGTTTTTTAGCAGAGTGATTTCTATGTGAAAAAGATAGTTGAGAATTGATTCATTGCCATGGGTTTATTAATATCAAGTTTTACCTTAGGCTGTTGGTTACAACAGCATGTTTAGTAGTTTTTATTCAAGGCAGATTAATATTCCTGACAGAGAGCTACTCATTGATGCAGTTCTGTGGCATCTACACAATTAACTTTCCTTCATTGCACATCAGTGGCGTGTTAAGTTTTTCCTAACAACCTCTATGGATGCATATAATCTCATCACAATATATGAAGCATGTCCAATAAAAGGAACATTGATGGGTACTTTAGTTCAATATAGCAGTGAGATTTTATATAGCTGGACCAAAAAAAAAGAAAGAAAGAAAAGGTAGAATTCAATCATTAAAACAACTCCCTATCCCACAGCCCTTTCACAACAAGTTATATCTACATTATTACACATATAATACATATATTTATCTGTTTTTATATGTGTATGTATGTATGCATGTATACCCATACACACATGTATACAGATACACAGATACATGTAGATACACAGAAATAGATATATTTATGTGTCTCAACGTACTGTACATACTCTATGTACTTTTAGTTAACTCTGTATAATCAGCATCTACATATTATGTGTATCTAGGAAGTCAGATAGTTGTTAACTAAGTGAAAGAAAATTGCCTTGCTCTACCCATCAGTGTTCCAGCTGTGCTCCTTGACATAATCTACAATAATTGCATTGCATAAACCTTTTTGATGAAATATCTTGCAGCAATTCATTTATAAACATTATCTAGTTTCAAGGACCATGAACAGTGTGCAAGGCAACCTAGTATAGAGAATGAAGGCCAAGCTTGAAGTGAGGTAGACCTGGGCTCAAACTTGGCCTCAGACATAGAATAGCTGAGATAGTGGGTGAGTCACTGAATCTTTCAGGTTCCCCCATTGAACTGCATCAGTAAGTTTCCTCCCTAGAATCAATGAAATCCCTGGTCTGGGAGTCACCCTCCCTTCTCTGTCTCTCCCAAAGAAAACACAAAAACCCCCCAAAAAACAAAACCCAACCCCAAGAAACAAAACACCACCACCAATAAAACCCCCACAGTATGCCATAGTAGTAAAAGTAAAAGACTTAGCATCAGAGCAAACAACTAATTTCAAATCTTGACTTGGCTTCTGCCTCTCTCTCTGGCTTCTGGCAAATCACTTCACCTTTACAAGTCTTGGCTTTCTCATCTGTAATATGAAACTAACACTTGTATTAATTACCCCCACAGGGTTGTTATGAAAATCAAATACATGTAAAACACTGTGTAAACCTTAAAGCATCATATATCCAAAAGTTCTGGTTAATATTATTATTTCTTAGATGAAGAAATGAAAGCAGACTCTAGATCGCCTTTCCACCTAATTCTTTTTCACTGTATAATGTACATGAAGTGCTCTGCTAACTTGAAAGTGATGCACGCACATATATCCTCCTTCTCCTCCTCTCCATCATCATCATCATCAAACTCAACTCAAGTAACTCTGTCCATTCAACAACATTTGGATATAAAATTATATAAGAAGATATCCAAGTCTATTCTGTGGATAAGAAAAAAGCAAACTGTATATGCTATACTTTATTTTTCTCCATTAGGACATTAATATCATCTCAGAGCACCTACCACCTGTTTCATAATGACTGATGGAATCACACTGAGGATGGCCAAGCAAAATACTAAACACATTGAGGTTCTTATTCAAAAATTGTAGTCAGAAATGCTTTGAATTCTGCTGAAGAGAGATTAGTAATTTGCTATGTACATTAAGAAAGTTTCTAAATTTATACTCTTTTCCTTTTAAAAAAATTTTCACATCCAACTCTACAGTACCATGTAAAAGCAAGAAAATTAAGTTAAATATGGCCTGATAAAAATAATTTATAAGTATTTTAAGCTAAAATGAACAAATTATAACAAAAATCTCTCTCCCCAAATATATAGAGCATCAGTTAAAACCTGCCACACTAGCTGGATAAGACAGGAACAAGTATTGTGTAAAGTGGGTAGGGGTAGAGGAAATGATCTTTTCAGTATGCTTATGTGATAAGAGGAGGTCAAACATGGTTGACATCTTAGGGAGGTCAAGCTCCAGGACCTGAATATGTGAACTAAGAAGGAGGCTGGGATGATAAGAAGAGGAAGGACTTAGAAGAAACTGAAAATTAAAAAAAAAAAGGGGGGGTGATTTAATTACGAGTGAATTAGCTGCCAGAAATGTGGTCTGTTCTGAACCTGAGCATGAAATCTATAGATAGATGATAATGTTACCCTGCTTAGCTTCCTCAATAATCAGGAAAGAATATTTTCCTGGGACTCTAGTGACTAAGAAAGAATGCTTAATCTGGGATGTGGAAGCTAGTATAGAATTAGAAAGTAAAATTAGATGTACCTTAGCAAGTGATCAAGCTGATACTTATCAAGCATCAAATGAAACTGAATAATGATATTAATTGAAATTCCTAATATCGAAAAGCACATCCTAGATTTCAATATACTTTCACATACTTTATCTATCTTATTCAACTCACAGAACTCTATGAGAAGGGAAGGACAAGTATTATGATTCTCATTTTGTAGGTGATGAAGGTGAAGCTCAGAAAACTGAAGCAATTTGTCCAGAATTAAAATTTAAAAATGGTTAGCAAGTTATTAAGTTGAAATGTTGAATCTAGAATCTAGACCTTCTAATTTCTAGTCCAAATGCTCTTTCCATTTACTTCTTCATGAATAATAAGATCATGGGCTTAGATAACCAGGATTTCCAGCCCAGTCTGGAGCATTTTTCATGAGATTCTAGTAAATGGTAGACAGAATGCCAATTTAACACTGGATAACTAAAGAAGAAATGGAATAGATAGGAAAGCTTGGAAGAAGTAAAATATTCTTCATTTTTCCTTCTCTAAAAGGACACCGTGGTTCCAGACTATCTTTGGGAATAATTCCAGGAAATAGAAAGAGACTCTCTTATAGACATGTAGAGGAAACCAATCTCTGATTTCTAGGAGAATTTCCCCTTAGCTTTTTCACTCCTGTGTCCTTTGGGGGGGGGGGGTATATTTTAATATGTATGTCTTCTCTGATTTCTATTTACTTTTGGTTTGGATAAATGGATTTACTCGATATTCACTATTTGTGATGGTCTTTTGTGTACCCAGTGTATGGTGGAAGGGGACCAAGCTGGTAGATGTAAGCTTGGGGTACTTTCCTCTCTTAGAACATAGAGTGGTCAGTGAAATGAATTTTCATTTTGAATCCATTATGCCACTAGGCAAGTAATACTTAGGAGGGTAAGGTTCCCGACAGATCTATAAATGCTTTACCTTGAGTTACCTGACTGTACATTCAGACAACCCATGAGGAGATGCATATCTTATGCAGCATATGTCTTTCACTTGTAATTTCTCTATATCTATACATTTTTTGTTGTTCTTGCTGTTATCATTTAACTTTTTTTTTTTCATGAGTGGTCATGGCCAAGGGATTCATCACCAAGTGACCAAATTACAGTAAAATTCTCTGTATTTCACTGAACTGGTCTTTAGAAAGCAGATATAGTCTATATTTGGGATCATTTATACTAAACACTTTTCCAGCATGGTGGATCCTGACAGAGCTTATTCTTTTCTAGCACAGCCTTCAAAAACTGAGGGGCAATTCCACACTTTGATGAGGTTTCAAAGTAGTATGCAAGTATATAAGAGAAGATAGAGATTTCTATGCTCAAATGGATCTCTGATCTCATTATGGATATCCCCTCCAGTGAAATCCATGCATGCATGCCAATCTTGTTTGACTCTTGCCTAAACCTTCATAAATTTGTCACAATGGATCCCCCCAACATAGTAGGGGCCTTCCTTCTTTCCTGACATCCTTATATACAGCCAAACATCCTTTCCACTGATTGTCCATACTTTATGATAAAGATATTTTAGGGAAGGAATACAGTAAAGGAAAAAGTCATAGGTCTGATGTCCAAGTCTCATAGAAGACAATCCCTTGAATCCTCTTTGTCCTGTGGTAGCAGAAAGTTACCAGCAATCAGAACACCAGGGACTTTTCTGGTTTTTTTTTATGGCAGTGCCCTATTGTCACCTAAATTCTAATCTTTATTATAAGCCCAAACGAATATTTAATATATTTATAGCACAGTCACAAAGAGGAAAAAACAAAATATTTTAATTTTCATTGGAAATTGGTAAAAAAAAATAGAAATGTCAATAAACTCTCCAAATGCCAATGCCAATCTTTAAACATATATACTTCAGGTACTAAACTCTAGATATGAGAAGAGAAAGAGAGTAAGATAATAGAATTTCTTTAGGAATGACATAACACACAGGTGACCCCATCACAAATGGATCATAAGATTTTTAAAAAGGTAAAAACAAAAATAAATACATATGGAATTTCTTAATGTATTACTTCTGTTATAGAACTGGGGAGATAATCATTGAAAACCTGCAGATTTAAACAATCTGGAAATGGAAATCTATAATTTCAACTTTGAAGTACCCTAGTACTACCATGACTCCAGTCAAGGCTCTCATTTTAAATCAGTTTCTTTAAAGACTTCTTCCTTCTTCAGAAGAAGTCCAAATAGTTGTCAACCGCTTTCTATATGTATTTCCTGAAGTTTCTGACCTAAATTGTCTAAGAGTTTGGGAACATGAAGATCCAAAGATAACCTATTAAAATTATACCCTAAATTTTAATTATTTGCCTATACTTAGAAATTTCCTAAGTTACAAATATGAAAGGGCATTCCTTACTGAGTGCTGTGTTTGAGGAATGCTTATTAACAGCCATACAGACCCTTCATGACATCTAATGAAAATTCTAATTCTACCTTAATTATCATAAACCTCTCTCTCTCTCTCTCTCTCTCTCTCTCTCTCTCTCTCTCTCTCTCTCTCTCTCTCTCTGTCTCCTGAAATTTGGTTTTGACCAGGATACCAAAAAAGATCCAGTGCTAAGTTCTTCATCCCATCCCATGTTTTCTAAAAAGATCATTGTTTACAAAGAAAGGGACCACCTAAGTCATTCAAACAATTCAGAAGACTTTAGGGAGAAAAATTAAGATCTTTTCAAGCATGAGAAAGACACTTACATTCTACCATGTGGGATATGTTATTTGAACATAGCTACAAACCAAAGAGAATGGCCTGACAGTAATGCAGACTTTTTAGCTCAGTGCTGTACCATGGAGGAGGCAGTGTCAGCTTCTGAACCTTCCCAACACCAAAAGAAAATTCACATATTACAAGGCTGGGAGATGAAGTAACACTCAGCCCTAGAGGGCACAGATTTCGTCTTTATGTAAATCAGTGCCTGTCATTGCATGCATGATTCACTGCTCAGAGTGTACTCTTCTGTGACGAATGAGTCCCGCTTAATTTGGCAGTGATTATGCGGGTTGCTGGCCCTCTAAACCCCTTTGAACTTGTAATTGCTGCTGGTTTAAATAATGAACATTAAGGGGAGGTGGATTCATAAAACTGTGGATAATTACAATTTTTCCCTCTTTTCCTTTGGTTTTATACTAGATATGCTATATTATGTGTATAACACGTACACATTTACATGTGCAGATCTTCAGGTTTAGCTTAATGTATAGAAATGCTGCTAAGGCCACTAATATCTGCATCCTTCCAGGTTGCTGCCGAAATAAAACTGCAGCCTAGCTCAGAATGGAGGGGGAGCTGAGGGGGGCCAGTGGAGAGTAGTGGAAGAGATCAGAAAGGCTTGAATGCTGGTAGGAAAGGAGGAGCAATGGCATTCATGAATATTCATAGCTAGTCACATCTGTAGCAGCCTGGCATTCCACCTTTTTTTTTTTTTTTTTGCAGTTCAACATGGGCTACAAGTGCAAACAAAAGAAGGTGCTTTTTGTAGTTCCATCAGGCTCCAGGTTTAATCCCAGCTGTACATATGGGTGAACTTATTTCTGTTAGGCTTTTTCAAATACTCTCTCTGACCCTTCTTAATTCCAAAGGACTGACAGAGAGAGAGGGAGAGAGAGAGAGAGAGAGAGAGAGAGAGAGAGAGAGAGAGAGAGAGATGGGGGGGGGTGGGAGAGAGAGAGAGAGAGAGAGAGAGAGAGATGGGGAGAGAGAGAGAGAGAGGGAGAGATGGGGGAGAGGGGGAGAGAGAGAGATGGGGGGAGAGAGAGAGAGAGAGACGGGGAGAGGGGGAGAGAGAGGGGAGAAGGGGGGAAAGAGAGAGGGGGAGAGAGAGAGAGAAAGAGAGAGAGAGAGTAGAAAAAGAGAGAGAATATGAGGAAATCAGATTCTTAAACATCACATGTATGACTCCAAATGATTTCTCATTCCGACTCCCTGCCCATTTCTTTAGAATTTGCTAAATATGCGAATATTTTTTGATCTGGTGGAAGATAAATTTTGATTTGGCATTGGACAAAAATAAAATCCTATTGATAGGTCACAGAACCCAAAGTTAGCCAAGTGGGTCAGTTACTAACATGAAACAAGGAACGAATGAAAAAATTTAGCAACCTCATGTTCAATTTTCAAACAACACAGCAGAGATTTATAGCTTTGCTGCTCTCATGGCAAACTAAGCAATCCATAGAAAGCTATCTGCTTTTTCACCATATTTTCCCCAGTTTTTGTTCTTTTTCTATTTGGTGTTGTTTTTTTTTAACTCTACATTTTCTTTATCCTAGTGTGAGTTGAATATCAAAGGCCTAGTGCTGTTGGTAAGCCTCCAGCATAGAGCAGTAGCTCAATGGGATGTTATTAGAGTCTGCGTCACAACATGGCAGACTGATTAATAGCAACTGTATCAATGGATGAGCAACTTCTCAACAACGCCTCCCTCTCTGGTAGCTCAAAGGGGACCATGGGAAGAAAAGATGGAAAAAAAAGTGCTAAAGCCCAGTGGCCAGGACAGACTGGCACAGAGAAGGAAGGTGAGGTTATATTTTACAGAAGAAAAACAATTCTTTCAATAATTATGCACATAATAAGAATTTTGCTTTTGACAAAGTTGCAGGCTTAGAACAGCTCCACATTCATGTAAAACGAAATCTGTGTACAACTTAAGAGCAATTTTATTGATGTAATGGTGTCCCCCAAAATAACTAGCAGATGGCTTTCCACCCCCTCAATGAAACATTTAAACAAATTGCAGAATTGTCAAAATTTTATCATGAAGGCACACACGCTATAAAAAGGTTGGTTTTAAATGAATTGTGAATTTGCCTCATTGCACAATATTTTTTTCTAAAATTATAACCGGAAAATATTCTCTGTTTAATTTTTTAACATATCCTTTCACAAAACACATCTGCTGTGAAGTATTTCTAATTTGTGCTAGCTGCTTTTTAACAAACAGAGGGACCATGCCACCCTCTCTTATTGGAGCAAATAAGTGCTTTCTCTTTCTTTCTTCCACATCTTTTCACTACTGACAGAAGGATGTTAACATACTCCTGAAGGAGGAAATAAATGGATGGCAGGGGTACAGTTGTTTGTACTGTAAAAAGCAACTGATGCTTAACAGGTTAAAGAAACTAGGAAGAGGATAAATGAGGAAAAGAAGGAAATGGGGAGAATGGAGTGAGGGAGATGGTTTCGTGTGTAAGAGCTGGAGAGAAAGAGCAAGAACACGCCGAAAACATACCATTATTATGGCTGATTATTAGGAACATAATAAGCAGTAGGCCAGAGAAAATACCACAAACTCAAGTGTCTAAATTAGGTGAAAAGGTTAGCTGGAGATAGAAGGGTTGAAGAATACTAGTGTATTATGTTGTCAACCCTTTGGAGTTAAAATGACACACAGAATCACCACTCCCAGTCAAGAGCTTGTTTGTTTCCATCTCATACCTCTCTCATCCTTAATTGGTATGTGCTTAGTACCACCAAGAGAACAGCATTTGTGTAGTGTGGAGTATTGACCATGTCCTTACAAATTTTGAATATTTTTCCCCCTCTTGCACTAAAAGGAAGGAATTTTCAAAACCTTAAATGTTTTTAAAAATGCAAGCAAATTATATCTTGCTTTTAATGAATAGCAATTACTGACCAGATTCATAGACTATTGAAGCTTAAAGGGATCAAGTTACCATCCCCTTACTTTACAAAGGACAAAGATCCTAAGGACTTATAAGGACTTGTCCAAGGTCACACAATTAGTTGCAAAGTGAATAGTGTCATATCCATAGTATTATGTAGGGTGGCATGAATAATGATAAAATCATATAGCTGCAGTTAATTTCAATAGCTCACCAAGTACAGATCACTAGATAAATGTTTAAATGAATCCTGTCACCTGCTCATGCACATCCTTTGGGAATTTTAAGGTCTGGAAGAAGGGGAAATGTTGACCTGAGGACCTGGTTTACTATCTCCCTTTTTCAGATGTATCCCAGAGCTTTATAATCTATATTTTGGAAATAAGGCATTTATTACTTTATTTTTTTGGTTCTTGAGAAAAATAGCATAAAATAAACTAGTTATGGTTAGAAATGACTTGCAAAGACTACTAAAAATCAATCTCAGCATTGAAATAAAGAAACAGGAAACTTAAAAACACGAAAGACCAAATAAACTTTAACCATTTATTTTATTCATAAAGAACAACAAATCACCTCTAGCTTTCCTGGTTTCCTCGACATAAGTTCTAACTTCTGAGGAAGGTTTTTCTTGTTCTCTTTTCTACCTCCTTCCTTTTGAAATTACCTTGAATATACTGGATAAATCTTGGATGTACCTATTTATTTGAATTTAGTTTCCTCTATTAGAATATAAGCTCCCTGAGGGCAGGGGTTTTGTTTTTGCCTGTCTTTGTGAGTGTTTCATAAATGCTTTTTGGCTTTGACTACAAGACTGACTGCTTGGAACAAATGCCAAGAGTTTATCTTGGAGTGCTTTGATAAACCAAAAGAAATTTATGTTTATGTAGCTATTACACTGAAAAGATGATTACATTCAGCCCTCACTTATCTGCTGTGATGGAAAACAATGGCATGGGTAATGTAAAATATAAAATAATCTACTAGTTTTCTCTATCTTAATGCAGAGAAAGTGAAATTTTGGATATTACAGTCCAGACTCAATTTGTAATAAGATGATAACCATTCTCTACTCTCCAGAAGCCCCTGCCTCCCATGTGGGTCTGGGCCATTACTCTACTGGGTAAAGAAATGTCCCTTATTACAATTCAATTCAACAAATGTGTATTAAGTATCTATTGTGGGCAGAGCTCTGGACTGAGTGATGGAGGTGATAGGAAGTTTAGATGTAAGACACCTCCAATATTGTGGAGTTTTATCCAATAAACAGATGACTATGACAAATGATAAGCATAGTAAAGAGGTGTAAAACAATGTGTTGCATGAAGTCCAAGGTGGAGGAAGATCATTTATTGATTAGGGAAGGTATGGTTAGGAAGGTTTCATGGACAGAGCAGCATTGGGTTTTTAAGGATTCCTGGGAATTAAGTGGATGAAGATAGAAGGAGATTCCAGGCACAGGGTACAATTTAAGGGAAAGCACAGAGATGGCAGAGTACCAGGGACAGAGAAAAGTCCTATTTGCCTACAGTGTAGTGTGTGTAGAAAGGAGGAAAAAAATGAGATAAAAGATGGAAAGTTTGAACAATGACAGACTGAAGAGTCGTTGAATGTCAAGCAAAGAAGTTGAGACATTATTCATTAGGCACTCTGAAGTCACTAATGACTTTTTAGTAGAGAAGTGACATAACCAGCTAAGAGAGCTAGGAAGAACTGGCATTGCTAGATGCCATCTTAGAAAGCAATCCCTTTACTTTACAGATGAGGACACTGACACCCTGAGAAGGAAGGTAACTCACCCACTCAAGTTCAAAGGGCTAGTTAGTGGTGGACTATTTTAAAAGGAGTCATCTGCCAGTGGTATGAAGGATGGATTGTAAGGGATGGCATTCCATCAGACATCTACATAGGCCACAATACATTAAGAAAAAAATTAAATTCTGTTCACTGGAATTGACTGTATTTTACATCTATATGTAGACAAGCCATAGTGCTTATCTCAAGGTTGCATAGTATATCATAGATTAGGTTCAGAATCCTGCTCTAAACTCCAAATGTGGAAAACAATTTCTCAGTCTTCTCAAGTCATCCTGCGATTCTCCAGTGAAACAAGAATTCTATCTATAACATTCAATGACTATTCAACTGAGAATGGTGTTTTTGCCATGTAACCATCGAAACATCATTTATTCGATGAGGCTAACTCGTAACTTTGGATGCATTTCCACTAAATTCTAGGAACTCATAGTAAAATAGCTTCAAGATCACTCAAAGGAAAGATTAAAAATGGAAAGAAATTAACGAGTGTTTGGGGCACTCCTGGGGAGGGGGGGAGACTCTATGAGATAACAAGAAGCAAATCAAACTTTAGTTATGTAGAGAGAGCAGAAGCATCGAGGCTGCCAGAGTTTAGGTACTGCTAGGTTTATTCCAACCTCTTACATTCACGAGTGTGAATTTCAGATATAATCAAAACAGAAGTGACAAAACCCAAAACCACATGAGCAAACACTGGCTTTAAAGTGCTGTGGGAACAGAGACATTTGTTTAAGTAACTACTGTTTAAAAAATGCATACATAGTAACACCAAAATAAACAGCTTGCAATGCTGTTTATTTTAAGATACACAATAGTAATGTAAAATGTGGTATGCCCCAGATCCAGAGAGCCCTAACATTATTTACAGTTCTAAAGAGTCCTAGAAACACTCAGTGACATGCCAGTATAGTAAAGGCTTCCTGCTTGGGATGATAGCTAAGGTTAGAATTCATTACTTTTGTAGCAAGGAGCAAACAAGTCACCACAAAGACCACTGATTTCCCTGTTCCTGTTGATAGCTGTGAACTGTGTATGAAGTCCTACAGAGAGCAGGGTTGCCAATTTTGCTCACTGAATTGTCTATTCATCCCAGGTCTTTGAGAAGGGTTAAGAGTAAAGTTTGGCAAATATGGGAAAAGGTCTTTCCTGGTGACCACAGCTTTTCTCTCTCTCTTTCTGTGTGTCTGTTTGTCTTTCTGTCTATCTATCTCCCTTTGCCATCTTCCCATATCTCTGTGTCTTTCTAAAAACATATAGCATATAGTATATATAGTGTATATATATGCATATATATATGCACATACATAATGCATTTATAGTATATATAGCCAGTGCAAATATAGCGTGTGCATATATATTTGTGTGTGTGTGTGTGTGTGTGTGTGTGTGTGTGTTTTAAATGGAAAGAAGAAAAACAAACCCTTGAAAGTATGCAAGCTGGTTGGGGTGCTGAAACATATGTAGAGCTGAACTCTAAGAAAAAGCAGCTAGATCAAACAAACCCTAAACATGATCAAAATAAAGAACTCCATTTGGGGTTTATTTTAGTCAACACTGATTAGTCAATCCACATGCCTTCTCTCCTCTTTGCCTTGTCTATATTCTCCCTAAGTGCTTCTAGGAAATTAAAAGTTTAGGGTGTTTTATTTCAGATTCTCTTTGACATTCTAGACAGGTGGGTGGTTCTTTTTTTCCTGTCTGGTATCCAGCCAAATATTGTAATCCTAATTTTTGTTCACATCAGCTTTCTATTCTTTTCAGGTTACCTCCCCGTATGAGTTAACATCCACCTTTGCCCCGGATATACCTGTTCCTTTGTGCATGAATTTTCCTACCTTTTCCACAAGTGTTCCTTTTTCACACCCCAGACTTAATGAAATCACACTTTCCCCTAACAATGCCCCTTCTCTCAAAAGCCTCTTCAATTATGCCCGTTTCGCCTCTCATTCTCCCTAATTCATTGGCCAAGGGGAAAAGGTGAACATACTCCTTGCTTCTCAGTGTTGTTTTTAAAGGATTTTTGGTCACCATTACTCCACAATCTCTTGTCTGTTTAAGCCAACATCACTCATTTATAAACACTCTCTTAATAGTCTTATCTTGCCATCTCCTGTACCCTCTTCCACTTTCTTCAATGACATGTGGCTTAATCTTCCTGTTCACCTAATTAATTATTAGCATCTTTTATAATTACTTACTGAAATTAAGATTCTTCAGCTTTCTATCTTCAGATCTTCTTTTGTCCTTACCATGTTTTTGAGGAAGTAATATCCCTTTTCCTCTCCAAGACTAACCCTTTCACCCATGTTCTTAACACACCTGCTCTAACAGCTTGATTCACCAATCATTTCCTCTGGGTTACACTTTCATTTTCTCCTCTACTAGTTCTTAACCCTTATATACAAATAAACTCAGATCTCTATGGTCCAAGTTGTATATAGCATATGTCGCCAAGTCAGAAATGTAAATGTTGGCAGCGATGAGGGTGAAACCGTAAAGGGTAAGTATGGACAAGGCACATTCCTGGAAGAAATTATAGTTCTGCAGGAGAAATACTGAGCATTGGTTGTTTCCTTGGTTGACACTGTATTTTTTTTTTTTGGCCTGCTTTCGTACTTAACTTTTTCCTCAGGCCAGGACTCTGCTTTATCTTCCTCCTAAACAGTTGTGCTTTGGACTCTCAGGAGCTATCCTCTGTTACCTGGCAGCTGGCCCATCTGCCTGGTTATCTCCTGAACTATCAGTATTTATTTGCCTCTTACTTTCTTCCCATACTTTGGCCTATCATTTTCATTACTTGATCTGACCTACACTTTTATCTCTGAAACAGATTCCTTTGTTTATCCTTCAGCTCAAATATCTAGCAGCTAATTGCCCTGGATATATAGGTGGGTTACACCTATCTTAAAACAAACAAACAAATCTTTCCTCACTCTTCTTGATTTATGATCCTATCTTCCTGTTTTCCTTTACCACCAAACTTCTAGGTCTTCTACATTTGACCAGCAGGCCTGATGCTGAGGTACAACCCCAACTAACATTTGTAGTTGGGGGAAAAACAGACCAGTTAGTTAATAGGATAGATGAAGTAGCAGTATAACAGTACCTAAAGCCTTGTTACAATTGTATAGCTAGTTTCCTTTATGGGTTGTGTTAGGAGCCTTGAAGAAAATCAATAATTTTATCATTAGTTACATTCCGTTTCAATTACAATTAAATTCATATAACCTCCCAACACATAGGAATTTTTGGTGCGTCCCACTATGGAAAACCTTGGATTCTAGGTCTCAGAATCATAAAATCTAAGAGTTGGTAGGGACTTCACAGGTCAGTGATCTTTCAGCCTCAACTTGAAGACTTCTAGTGAAAGGGGACTCAAGGTCTCCATAGACAGCTCATTGCATTTTTGGTAACACTCTCAAAGTTTGGGTATTTCTCTTTATATTTAGCTGAACTCTTTCTTCCTATAATGTATACCCATTGGTCCTAGTACTTTCCTCAGATCACTCTTCCACATGAAAAACATTTTGTTTATTTAAAGAATATTCTTATCTCCCTGTATCTCTTCTTCTCCAAGTTAAACATTCCCAATTCCTTTACTCTCTCCTCACACAGCAGAGTTTCCAGTTTCCAACAATATCCTGACCTCTTTAGGTTCTCCACATCCTTTCTAAAACACAATGTCCAGAACTACACATAATATTCTAGGTGTATCCCACTTATACACCCAGGTCTGATGAGAAAAATTGAGGGAAACATTTTCCTCATACTGGATATTATATTCCTATCAATACAACCCAAGTCGACATTAGCTGTTTTGGCTACAAAATGATAGGCTTTTATTTTTTTCTCAATGTTTGGACCTATGTTTTCATTACTTTGGGGGAACTCCCAGTGTCAAAACTCCTCTGATCAATATAGAAAGGCAAGTCATCTGCAGAGTGCTAAGAAGATGGATGACCTTTCTTTACTCACATGGCTACTATTTGTCAGAGGCAGGACTAGAAGTCAGATTTTCCTGACTCAAAAACTGGATCTTTATCTGCCAAACAACAGTTTCTTTATTAAAATTCTGACTTTTCTCACCAGCACTTTCCAGCCAAATCATCCCAATCAGGAGTTATGTAGTTGACTTTGAAAAAATCAACACAGGACTTCATATTTGTTCCCATTAAATTTCTATCTTGTTTAATCCAGTGCACTTTCCCAAGATTTTCCAAGATCTTTTTCAAATCCAAATTCTGTTACAAAATGCATTTGTTAACTCTCCCAGCTCTGTGTCATCTGAAAATTAGATAAGCATGTGCTCTAGATCTTTATCTAAGTCTCTGATAAAAATATTAAACAAAACATGACCAAAGATTAAGCCCTTGGGGACCCCACTATTGATACTAATCAATTAATTAGTATTTTGGGGGTCTGGTCTGTCAACTTTTTCCAAACCTACATAACTATGCTCTCATTAAATACATTTCTCTTATCAGGTCTACAAGGAAGTGAATAGTCAATATTAGCTATTTACATTTCTTCGTTGCCCATTAATTCCTTAGCTCCTTGCAATTTGGCTTCTGCCAACAGGAAGTTTATATGACCATTGGGTTTCTGCCCAATAAATATTTATTGACTGAATGATCAATATATTTCTCTCCACAATCTCAAACTCTTTTTCCCCTTTATATGAATCCACTTTTTTCTTCTTCTCTACAATCAAATAAATTCAATTATTTAAATATGCATGACTTCCTCACTTATTCAGTATTGGTCAGTCTTTCTTTTGAACAAGATCAGTTTCCATTGAACCTGCTTTGTTTCAATGACATTGCTGAACTTTTAGTTCTCATTCTTCTGGATGTCCCTTCAATAGTTGACCGTTAACTATCCATTCTTTTTTGGAATTATGTCATCTTTTGGCTTTCAAGGTGCTATACAAAATTAGTTTTCCTTAAATTTCTCCAATTCCATCTTTCTGCCTTCTTCTATGAGTCTTCTTTTCCCTCCTACCCCCTAAATGTAGACATTCTCAAGGATTCTGTCCCTTATCTTTTTTTGCCCCCCCTCTATGTTCTCATCCTCCACAATCTCATCCTTTCCATTGGCTTTTGTTGTAATAGTTGTATCATTGGTTCTAAATCTAAATCTCTAAACCTGATCCTGACTCTAACATTTAATGTTTTGTGATCCTGGGCAAGATTCTTAATCTCCCTGGGGTTCAGTTCAGTCATTTACTAAGTTTGGAAGTTAGACTAGAATCAAGTTCCTTTCGAGCTTCTTCTCTGTGATATTATCTTTTCGAAGTATGAGTTTTATATTTCCAACTACCTGCTAGGCATCCCAAATTTTTATGTCATTTCAACATCTTAAATTCAACATATAATGCCAAACATCTTAGCAAAACCAATTCCTATTCCTGGCTTGCCTATTGATGGTTGCCCCACTTTCCTGGTCAACACCCCAAAATTGTGTTTGACTCCTTCTCTTTCCCACCCCCTTCCCAAACATAATCATTTTCCTAATCTTGTCAGTTCATATTTTGCAATATCTCTTTTCATATATATAAACCACTATAGCCACTCTGTTCAAGACTTTGTTACCTCTACCTCTACCCTAAATTGTATAATAGCCCTTTAATTGCTCTCCAACTCCAATCTCTCACTATTCCAGTGAACATAATATACTGTCACCAGAACAATATACCTAAAGTAAAACTGATGATGCCACTCAACTGTTCAAAAACCCTTCAAGATGTCTCTGTTCCCTACAAAATAAAGTGCAAATAAGTACATACACACATCATCATCATCATCATCATCGTCATCATCTTCTTTACTAGATTGTGAACTCTTTAATAAGCAGGCTCTGCTTTATGTACCTTTGTATCCTCCCAACCCCCGCCGCCCCAGCACCTAGCACACTGCCTTGCCCATATAAAGTGCCTCAAATATTAATTGTATGAAATATTAGTCCTGCCATATTTCTCTCCATGATTATAAGTTGATTTTCCCTCTAGAGGCTGCTAGGTGGTTCAGTGACTAGAACACTGGGCCCAGAGTCAGGAAGATCTGACTTTAAATCTAGCCTCAGACCTTTCCTAGCTATGTGACCCTGGGTGAGTCATTTAACCTTTGCCTCACTTTCCTCAGCTGGGAAATAGGGATCATAATAGTACCTACTTCTTGGGACTGATGTGAGGAGGACAAGTGAAAATGAGATATCTGTAAAGCAGTTAGCACTGTGCCTGGCTTATAATAGGCACTTAAAATGTTTATTCCCTTTCTATATAGATTAATTTTCTTTCCTTCTCCACTACAATCAGATTAATTGTTTGAGTACTGATTACTTCCTCACTCAAAGAGTCTACTTACAACGCTAGGGTTAGTTGTTCTTTCTTTTGTAAGAAGATCATTTCCTGGGAAATCCAAACTGAAGTCGGGGCCAGTTTGCTCATACTGGTGCTGGTCTCTATTGTTTACATGATTTCTCATTCTTATAAATAAGGGGAGCATCTAAATGAGTTCATTAACCATCCCAAAATAACTTGAATCATTTTGAGTACCAACAATCTAAAGAATGACCATCAAAAACCCCAAAGTTTCTTCTCTCTTAACACTTATAGCATTCTTAGGCCCCTGTAAATGAATCAAAGGTAACCCTTAGCATCTAAAACTGAACACCATAGGAACATATAACAACAAGCAAATAATCCAGGAACCCTGTTATTTCCATTAGATTATAATTCCATTTTGTTTCTTAGGATTCAACTTCCATTAAAGGAGCTCTAAAAGATCATGCTATATTTATCACCACACTGGTTAAGGTGAAAAGCATCAACCCTTTTAGCTGATCAACTCTAGGGAAGAAGACAGTAGATTAAGGACAAAATCCCTCAAAATTCCCCAGAGTTTCTTACAAATTCTATATTACAGGATCGTAAGATTTATAGCAAAAAAAGGAAATGAAAAGATCAACACAGCCTAACCCGATCATTTTTTCAGAGGAAAAAACTGAGTCCCCAAAGTATAATGACTTGCCTAAGGTCACATGAGTAGTAAAGAGCACAAATAGAATGTGGATCCCCATTTTCTGATTCTAGATCCACTGGTGTCATCATAGTATATTGAGTTTGTTGAACTGATTTGAATTTCCATCTAAGACTCTTTTCTTACCCTTTCCCCTCACCAAAAATATTCTCCCTACCTCTCTGAATCTTCTGATCTGACTTTTCCTTCAAGGACCAGCTCAGTTTTCAGCCCCCACTGAAAGCTTCCTTGACTTGGAATCATTACATTTTTTTAAAATTGGGATGGGCTTTAAACAAACCCTCTCTTGTTACAGAGAAGGAAACTGAAATCAAGAGAAGGGAAGAGTGCTGTTCCCGAGGCTTAACCTCAAACATGGCTACAGCTGGCACAGAACTTAAAAGCCAGGATATTAGAGATAGAATTGGTAATAGAGGTTGTATAATATCACCCACTCACTTATTTCTTTTAGGTTGCTGTCATAAAGAAACTTGAGAGAGTTTATAGAAGTTCTCAAATTCCATTTATTCATAACCACATTGACATTTATTCATAACCACACTGACAACATGCCACAATCTTAATCATCTTCAAGCTCATTTTTCCCACCTCCCCTGTACATGTCACATTTTGTAGAGTAGGATTTAATCCTCCTTTGAAATTATATACCTTTTGACTATGTTTGGAGAAGATGGGGACAGTTCGGATTTTTCCTTTTAAGATGGCATCTAGTTCCAAGCAAAATACAGGGTACAAGCTTTGTGACCCAAGTTCTCAACCTTGGAGTCATCCTTCATTCTTCCCTCTCCCACATTCCACAAATCCAGTGAGTTAGAAAGCCTTCTGATCTCTCAGATCTGCCTTTTTTTTTTTAAAGGAAACCCTAATACTTTTTACCTGGACTATCAAACCCTGTGTCAGTCTCTTTTCTTCCAATCCATCCTCCACATGGACACAAAATTGATGTTCCCCAAACACAATATGACCTTGTCTCTTTCCTACTCAAAAATTTTCCTACTCAAATATATAAACTACTTGAACTGACATTTAAAGCTTCCTACAATCTGGCTCCCACCTTCCTTTCCAGTTTTATATTACTTTCCTTTCTGTATTCTCCATTCCACTCAAACTGGCCCACTATTGTTCTCTGTGTAGACATTTTATCTCCTACCACTCTGCTGCTGCACAAATGACATCTCCTCCTTCCTCACTTCTTCTACCTCAGAGCATCTTTAGTTTCCTACAAAGAATATCTTAGGGGCTACCTTTTACAAAGGCAGTTAGTTGGTGCAGTGGGTAGAGCACTGGGCCTACAATCATGAAGATCTAAATTAAAATCCTTCCAATGCTTTAGAAACTTACTAGTTGTGTGACCCTGGGTGAGTCACTATACTATCTGCCTCAGTTTCCTGCAAAACGAGGCTAATACTAGCACCCACCTGTCAAGGTTGTAAGGATCAAGTAAGATATCTGCAAAGTGTTTAGTATGATGCCTGGCACATAGTAGGTGCTTAATAAAGGCTTCTTTCCTTCCTAAAAGTTTTCCTTATTCCTCTAGTTATTATTATATAAGTCACTCCCTCTCGAAATTACTTTGTATTATTGGGTTGGGTTTTTTTCTTTTTGTTTTTGTTTTTTTGTTTTTTTTTTTTTTGATCCAGGCTTGTGATTTCATTGGTAAAAGGGACTTGGGGTAAGAATTTTCCATTACAATTTAGAGTCAGTACATGAGGCAATGGGGAAGGGAGTTCAATGACTTGCCCAGGATCATAAAGCCAGGATGTGTCAGAAAAAAAAAAAAAAAACTTGAATTGAAATCTGTAAATGTCCAAGGAAAATGTCATGATACAGAAAAAAGTGGGTTTTCCCGCCTCTATGGTCTTAAATAGTTGGTTTTTAGTAAAGTACAAAGAAGGAGAAAAAGTTGATATACTAATTTTTTAATAAATCATAAGCAACATAATTCACATTCCGATGTTTCAGAGCAAAATGACATATGATGTTTTAAATATGTTTCTCTACATACCAAAGGAGCTGCCATGTATGAAAATTACATATCATTTAAAAGAGGCCAAAACTGAAAGAATTGGTTTCCCTGACCCTATTGTTTCCTTCTCCAAAGCTTCTTCCATGGGGCTGCCAAAGCAATCTTCTGAAAACATAGCTGATCACATACATCATTCCCCTGCTAAATAATTTTCTGTGGCTCACTTTTGCCTTTAGGATCAAAAAATAAAAATAAAATCCTCAGACTGACATTTAAAACCCTTCACAGTTTGGCTCCAGCTGATGTTTCCAGACTTATTTCATATTGCTCCCTTTTATGACTTTACATTTCATGAAAATTGGCCTGCTTGCTCTTCCTGGAATTCAGAATTCCATCTGCTGTCTCAGTACCTTTAATTTTTTTATACTTTTTTAAAAATAATTTTTATTGATAACTTCTGTTTCTTACATCATCATAGTATCCTTTCCATTTCTTCTCCCAGAGAACCACTCCATATAACAAATAATAATTTTTAGAGAAGGAAAAAAATGAGCACAACTATCAATACACTGAAAAAGTCTGAAAACCCTATGGAAGGGGTAGTAGGGGGTGCTCATATCTCTTTATTCAAGTCATGCTTGATCTTTATAATTTTTAAATTTTTAAAAAAATTTACACGTATTTAAAAATATTGGGGGAGGAGTATATAGTTATTCTTAATATTTATATTGTTGAAATTACTGTGTAAATTGTTTTCTTGACTCTGCTCTCTTTACACTGTATCATTTCATACAGATCTTTCCATGCTTTCCCATATTCGTTACACACATCATTTTGTTGAGCACAGTAGTATTCCAATACATTTGCATACCACAGTCTGTTTAGTTATTCCCCAATTGATGGGTATCTACTTTGTTTGTGATTCTTCGCTATCACAAAAAGTGCTTCTATAAATATTTTGGTGTATGTGGGTACTTCCCTTTTGGTCAATGGCTTCCTTTGGGAAAAAGCCCAGGAATGAATTTTAGACACAAGTAACTCAAGAACTATCAGCAGGCATTTTTAATGCTGGAATTGAACTTGCAACTTTGCACTACATGGGGGAAAAAGAAAGTTGCTTTTATAAAGATTTGAGGCAATTTCACCAAATGAGCTAATAATCTGGCATCTATTTTCCTTATTCATAAACCTTTTTCCTTTTTGTTAAATGATTACCACACCACCCCCAGTATACTAGAATTGTTTGCTGAAAAATATGAATTTGAGAGAAGAAATAAGCCAATTCTTTTTTTTTCTTTTTTTGGAGGGGGGAAGGTAGGGCAATTGGGGTTAAGTGACTTGCCCAAGGTCACACAGCTAGCTTTTTGTTTGTGTGTGTCTGTGGTCACATTTGAACTCAGGCCCTCCTGATTCCAGGGCCAGTGCTCTATTCACTCTGCCTCCTAGCCACCCTGAAATAAGCCCATTCTTATTGCATTGCAATTCACATCAAGAGATTGTTTCCCCCTTCAGAATTATCATCTACCAAAATCCAATATACTTTAATTCGAATAGAAGTAAGGATCCAATATATGCATATGACTATAGATTAAAGATTTAGTTCCCCTTAATTCCCCCTTTACTTTACAGACCAAGGAATTGAGGCCCAAAGAGGGGACATGACTTGACTAAAGTAATACTTTTAATAAGTAGAAGAGACAAGATTCAAACCTCGGCCCTCCAGAATGATATATAGCCCACTCCCCCCTTTTTAATAAGGCCTTCCTGCTTCCCAAGATTCTATGTATTCATTCAATAATAATTACATAGAGATATTTGTGTTTTAATTTTACAATGCAATATCAAAGTTGAGTGAAAACACACATAACCAATTATGTTTGTATGTATACATAATACTGAATCTAGAAAAATGAGATGTATAGTAATAGATGAGGGGTATTCTGGCAAACATTTAATAACTGGCTTTCTGGGGATGGAAATACACAACACACTTTAAAGTTTTAACATGCATTATCAACATTTTCTCTATCACTTTCTTAATTCTACACAATCAACAATACAATAAATCAAGCCTTTATTTTTAGAGTTTGTGATTTCAAAGGTGTAAATAAATACTTATACTGAAAATATAACAATTAGTTCACTCCAGTCTATATGAACTGACCCTGGCACACCCTTGAATATTACAATCAGATCAGTCAAAGATGCTTAAAAGTTATTTTGATCTGACTTATCCTGAAAAACTTAGAGATGATTTTTTATTTAATTTAAATGAGAAGAGAAGAAGGAAGAAAGGTAAAGGGTATGGCAATTTTCCATATTATTACATAAATCTCCATAGAAGAGAATATATCGAGTCATTTGTTACACACAATCACTAGTCAGATCTAATAAATACTCTTTGTTTATTTTGCCTATTAAAGCTAAGAGTTAACATTAACTAAGAGTTAAAATTAAGAATTAATATTAGCTAATAATAGTTTTGTTTTTTTGCGGGGAAGGAATCTAAAGGTTAACATGCCCATGGCCCTACAACTAGTAAGTGTCAGAGGTAGGATTTGAAATAAGATCTGACTAACTCTCCAGATGGGTCTCTAAGTAATATACTACACTGACTCTCAAGTTATTGTTTACATATGCATATATAAGCATACACATTCATATATGCACAAATAGATGCCATTATAGTTTGACATGACAAGTTATCATACACTATTAGATAAAACAACTGAAATTAATTCTGGCAGATTTGGGACTGACAGTTCAAAATAAGAATAACAAATGTAAAAGCATGAAAATGGTATTACTATTATGTTTTAAGAGGATAATACAGCCTTAAAGGTGTCAATGATTCCTTTGGTTACTGTAAACAACAGCTGCCAATCAACTTAGATCTGTACATAAAGTAAAAAGGCAAATTCTATTCAACCAAAGTTGATGGTTTCTACTCCCAAATCACTATTTCCTAACAACAGCAATTGGGCTGGATAGCTTTACATTTCATAATCCATTCCAAATTGCAAATGCAGTCTACTGTGTTGAGAAATCTGGACATTTTCATGGAGTCATCTTAATGCTGTGAAGGAATATTACTTAAAAGCCCAACTTGGGGTAGGGTCTGGGCCTGTAAAAAAAAAAAAAAAAGCTTGCCTCAAGATAGGTATCTCGAGGCAAACCTGAGGGGCAGTTAGTGTTATCAGGAAGCAATTAACTTTGCCACCAAAGTTTCCTACAGAACACACACACACACACACACACACACACACACACACACACACACACACACACACACACACACATTTCGGTAATGACATAACTATTTTCTTTCCTTTGGTGCATAGTAGGAGAACAACTTAGAAATCCATAACTCTGGACCTCAGCTCTGCAATCTACATGAATATTCAAAGACTTAAATGAATAACATTTAATGATAACCCTTCCAGCTTTAAAAAGGCAGGATATTCATATTAGCAAATGGCCTACTTCTATTTCTTTTAACCCAAAGGTCCTTAAATCTATATCCATGATTCCTCATAATGATTCTTTTAATTTTAATTGTTAGGAATGTATTTTAGGAAGTGGTAGCCTAAATTTCAAATTTTAAAAATGCTGGTTTTGGAAGTAATTTAATAAATATTTCATTCTCTAATTTAAGTGCTCTATGGATTGTGTTTTTTTTTTTAATGTGTCAGTGAATACTTGTAGCATAATTTGGAATTTTAGGTTATAGCTATACAACATCAAAATGTCCAATGGGGGGGGGGCGGGAAGAATCATCTAACCATTTATGTCCACATATTGCCAAAAAATAAACAGCAGGGGAAAAAAAAACTTTGATTTTTTGTTCATTGATTTCTTTTGAATTGAATCAATCATACATTAAATAGATACTGTCTTAGAATCATCTCAATGGAAGACCCAATTCCACATTCCATTACAAAGACAATTCAGACCTACATAGATGAGCAAATACAATAGAATCATATTTGACTGACTTTCCCATGCAGAACTCCTAATTCCATTTTAAGTACTAAATTGTGACTTGAGTTGAACATTATGGCATTTCAACATACAACATGTATGTATGTTGCATAGATATATGTATATGAATGCATATATAGGTATATGTAATATTTCCTAATGAGACACAAAGTTAATTCAGAAGTAATTTTGGTTTTTAAATAGGAGTTTCCAGGATTCAACCTAACACTAAAATTTTGGCCTGTCTCTTTAATTCGAGAAACAGTAAAAACGACGACAGATGGTAGACAGAATTGACTTATGTCCTCTATTCTTTATAGAAGAAGGGAGTGCATAGAAACTTTGATAAAGGCAGAAGCTACAGTATGCAGGCCTCTACTATAATTATCTAATAGTTTTTTTTTTGACTGATAGGTTCAGAACATTTAGATTTTTTCCTTCAGACATGCTTTTGTAACCAACCAGCAATCCTGTAGGTTGCCATGGGTGATGCTAGTGCTGACATCCAGTCCCCAGTACAAATAAGCACATGATGGATGAGCCTTTAGTCCTGAACCTTAGCAACCCCTGAGATTACCACTGCTTCCCACCCTAGTTCCCTCTCTCCCCAGCCCATGCAAAAAGCAAAAATCATTATGTAATAGGAAGAACATTCAAGCTTACAGTTAATTGGAAACATTGTAAAGGAAAAGGAATGCTTAGGACAGCATGTCTAGGGAAAATAAATCATTCTGCATTGTTATTTAATGCATTGTGACATCATTTCCTGAAATTAAACAGAGATGACACCATTTCAGACCATTCTCTGTAAAGGCTTATTTCAAATAATTCACAGATGTTTTCTTCTAGGAATTAAGAAAACAATACAGAGGGCAGTACTTAGGTGGGGGGTGGGATTAGTGGGAGAGACCAGGGAGTTCTGTGCAGACTATTTGTGCTGATCCTCTTTCCATATTTCTTTAGTTATATGTTTGGTATATACATTCTCACCCATAGATGTACTGTACTGGATCTCCACTTGCATTCAGTACACATTTGCCTTTCTGAGTGTGAGAGCATAAGCAAAACTGGTTTAAATTTGGTACTAATTTAGCCTATAGCTATTGATATTAAGTAGACTAATCTCTGAATCATAAAGACACTAATTTCCAAGTAGCAACAACTAATGCCCCTGAAATACTGATTAGATTAATCATTCAGGGCCCTTAAAAACAGATCTAATGATAGAAATTATCACAATATCTCCATGGATACAATTGTGGAAATGTGCAAGCGAAGAGATTGGAGGACAGACAGGAGACGAAGCCAATGTAACTGTCTCTTGGTATCTGTGCATGATAGTAGACTTCTCAGATAGTTGAAGGATACCCAAGCTCATAGTCATGAAAGCATAGACTTAAGTGTTGGTACCTTTTGTACTGTTTAGCTGTAAAGCCTGAAGGCACAGATTTGGTAGGAAATCAATATTCTGCCTTCATGGTGCATTACTTGGTAAGAGAGAAGTTGTCTAGAACCACTCAGAATTACTCTATAATTAATTCACCTCCACAAGGTTCATTAGGATTCTTCACCTTGAGAATGAAACCAAAGTTTTCTGGAGGTCTTCATGTGTCTTAGATTAATAGAATTAGCACCAGAGGCTTGCCATAGTACCACTTCTGGTAGTTACAGCCTCATACTATTAAGTCAACTAGATTGTCTTCCTTTAAGAAAGATGAAATAAGCTGTGTCCACATCATACTGACACAATTGATTAAAAAACACTGACCATATGTTCAACCAAATAGGATTGTTGTTTTGAGAGGCGGGAATTCCACATGATAATTCTCCTTTTCTCCCCTTTTTATTGAAACTTTAACTCCCAGGTTATCTGATTTCTTTCTTATTGAATAGACTGGTTGTTTTGGTATTGTGTTGGGTTTGGTGAATGCTGTAGAGAAATTCCCCCCATTATGTCCAGGAAATATCTTTACTCACAGCCTAAATATCATAGCCATAGGATATGTTAAAAATATTCCCAATGTCAAATACTCACTGGTACAAAACTTCATAGAATACACATAGTATATAGGAGCAGAAAAGAACTCAAACAAAAGAATAACGATAGGTGAGCTTTTCTTTTCTTTTTTCTTTTTTGGAGAGAGAAGGCAGGACAATTGGAGTTAAGGGACTTGCCCAAAGTCACACAGCTAGTAAGTGTTAAGTGTCTGATTTGAACTCAGGTCTTCCTGACTCCAGGGTTGGTGCTCTATTCACTGTGCCACTCAGCTGCCTCTATAGGTGAATTTTTCAAGGGAAAACAACCACTACAAGTAGATAAAAAGATGTGTGTGTGTGTGTGTGTGTGTGTGTGTGTGTTTCTTTAGGCATGAGCACATGCATAGGGTGGTGGCAGACTAGAGATAGAAAGGTGATGAAACATTTTATATGAACAAAATCAGGATACTTTGCTAACGGAAAGAACAAATAACTAAACATATGATACCAGAAAAGAACCTAGTCCTTTTGTGACCCTATTCATTATATAAAGGTGAATATATATATTTGACCATATATTACACACATGTAGCTTTAAAGATCTTCTCTATTCCTGTGCATGTGCTTTTCCTAGAGTTAATACTAAGGAAACCTTTAGCAGAAAACTATTGCAAGTAAGTGGTGTCTTTGTGTCTAAGCACTTCCTGTTTTCATTCCATGATCAAATATGTTCTTTGCAGGGCAAATAGGGGAGCACTTGAGAGAGAAAGTAGAGACTCTGAGAGGCTAATTGAGGGTACTAAAGGTTTCTTGGCATGGAGGACTTTTCTAGGGTTATGAATAAACCGTCAGTTGGTACCAGTTTCTTGCTATTTCTTTTCTTTAAATATTTTTGAAGTCAAATAAAAACAATCTTAATGGCACGTTCATCTTTTCAATATCATAAGCTCTTCGTGCTAGGGAAAACAACGTACTTTATGAGGATTTTCCTAACTTTCGTAACAACTGGGTATTTCCAGATTTTTCCAGAAAAAAATAAAACAAATGTATTTCCAACACGTTCTTCTTTTAATATTCATGATTTCTTTGATTGAAAAGTGAGGGAAAGATTCATCTACTCCCAAAGGGTGGCAATAAAAGTTTTTGATTGGTTAAAACTCTAACAAACAAAATATTCTTATTGATTAAATAGTTGATTTATTTCCCTGAGGTTACTGAAATATTCAAGAATGGATCATTTAGCAAGATAAGATATGAAAATATAGGAGTTAGTAGGGAATAGAGAATAAATAAAATTGTTTATAGAGATCAAATGCCTTTCTAACAGCCTAATTTGAAATGAGGGAATTCCTAATTCCTTAAGTATAATGACTTCGTTTTTCAAAATAGCTACTTTATATTTGCATTTATTGTTGTTTTTTCTGATAGAAGGGAACAACAAATAAGTTCATTATGTTCTTAACCAAATTTGGTAGCATGCAGGAATTTTGTTATTTAAACAGCTCGAGTTGGAGCACAATTCCTTCTTCCAGGAAAATCAGAGGTTAGTGATTTTTGTCAGATTGAGACTAAAACCTAACACTTGCTACAGTTGGCCTTTGTTGAGGTGGGATTTTGGGGTTTCTTTTTCTTTTTTCTTTTTGCCTTTTGAGGTATTCAGAATAGGTGACAATGGCTTGCAGTTGAGAACATATGTAGAGAGACCCCTGCGGTTTATGGAAAAAGTTGTTCCATGCTGGTTGGGTGTTTGGAAAAAAAAATACAACCAGAGTTCTTTTATGTTCTCCCAGTTAATGAATGCATGAATGTCAAAATGGGCCAATGGCCCATTCAGGGGGCAAAGCCTTAGCAGTCTCCTTCTTAAGAACACATCCTGAGATGTAAAATACATTTGCTTAACAAATTAAAATAATGAGATAATTCAATTAGTTTCTTTTTAAAAAAAAGAAAGAAAAAAGGGTACATCAGGGATTATTGTAATACAAGAACAGGTCATATAGCACAAAAGGGGAATAAACTAGTTTAAAATAATGCTAAAGAGACTAAGAATAAAGAAATATATATCTAAACAATTACTTTTAAAGAAATTATAAGAAATAATTTACATTTATGTATACATATGTATCATCCAAAGAAATATGCCAATAATATGTTATACCTTTGTATGGTAGAAGAAACATTGAGGGGTGAAAGGGGAAAAGGAGAAAAAATAATGGAATATCTTTATTTTCAAAAGTTTCATTATTCCTGTTATTACATTTAATAAATTAACTCTGAATTCAAGCCATGCGAGTTAGGGTCAATATCTCTAAAAACTACAAATAAATCTTTCAGCATGTGGAAGTTCATTAAAGATGGGAAGGTAAAAGTTTAGCAGAACTATCCTTCATCAGAGCTAGTCAACTTTGTATTGCCGAAGTAAAGTTGGGGATGAAGACTGAATGGAATACCTAAAACAAACTACTGGGACTTTCTTCTGGAAGTTAAGGGTAGGAACTGTGTAGGGCAAAGGGGTAGGGGAGGGTAGAAGAAATGAAGATGGGAAAGTAAATGGGAGAAAGTAATAAAGTCAGAAAGTTATAAAAGAATGATATAAGGAGAGAAATAAAATATTAGTTGAAGGAAAAGAGAAAAAACCAAAACAGAAAGATTAAGGAATAAGGAGAGGGACTAGCCCTGTATTCTTGAGTACATAATTATAGAATTTTAGAAAATGCCCAACCCAGCAGGTGGAAAGGGTTCAAATCTGGCTTCAGACACTTTCTAGCTGTGTGACCCTGGGCAAGGCACTTAACCCTGTTTGCCTCAGTTTTCTCATCTGCAAAATGAATTGGAGAAGGAAATGGCAAACCATTACAGTATCTTTGCCAAGAAAACCCTAACCGGGGCTCCTAAGAATAGGCCACGACTGAAAAATGACTGAACATCTCATGCCAAATGAGACTCAGAGACTGAGTTTATCTAAGGATACAGATAAGCGTCAAGATCCAGTCATTAGCTATTCCTTGACTTCCTATTCCTACATTCTCCCATAATCATACACATATAACACTGTCCTCCATATCTAGAACACACTCTCCCTTCAAGAGAAAGCTATTATAATGGAGAGGAAGAGCAGGGAGGTGAAAGGGAATAAGTCAACCTTACTTTCATTGGATTTGGTTTAAGGAGGGAATAACATACACACTCAATTGGGTATCTTACACTACAGGAAAGTTGGGGGGAGGGGATAAGAGGGGGAGGATGATAGAAGGAAGGGCAGATTGGGGCAAGGGGTAGTCAGAAGCAAACACTTTTGAAAAGGGACAGGGTCAAAGGAGAAAATAGAATAAATGGGGGGGTGGGAAAGGATGGAGGGAAATATAGTTATACTATGGAAATGTTTTGCATAATGACACCTGTATAACCTATATTGAATTGCTTGTCTTCCCAGTGGGGGTAGGTGAAGAGGGAAGAAGGGAGAGAAGCTGGAACTTAAAGTTTGAAAAACAAATGTTAAAAAATCCCTTTTGTCCTTCAAAGTTGAGGTAAGACACCATCACCTTCATGAAATTTTTTCTGAAATCCCCAGCTCAAAGTGACCTCTCTTCCTTCAAATTCCTCTAAAGAGCCTTATCCAGATTTCTCCAATGTCCCCATGATATTCTATCCTGAATAATACTTATTTGGATATACTCCATTTGTTCCCTTTTAGTTAGTTAACAAATATTTTTAAAGAGCCTACTATGTGCTGTGCATTGTGCTATACATCGGGGAAACTGCTTTCAAGGAGCTCATAATCTAATCGGGGAAATGCCACGCAAACAGCTATAGCAAACAAGCTACATACATGATAAATAAGAAACAGTAAACAGAGGTAAGATATTAAGGATTGGAAAAGTGGGATTTTAGCTAGGACTTGAAGGAAGCCAGGAGGTGAAGATGCAGAGGGAGAGAACTCCAGGCAGAGGGGAAAGCTATCGAAAATATCTACAGTTGGCAGTTGGAGGCCAAAATCAATGGATAACAGAAGAGGTGTGTGGGTATAAGGAGTAAGAAGAAAGAAATGTGTGTGGAGAAGAGATAGGAAAGGTTACCAAAAGCTTTGAATGGCAGGGGGGATTTTATAATTGATTCCAGAAGTGACAGGGAGTAACTGGAGGAGGGTGACATGGTCAGACCTGTGCTTTAGGAAGATTACTCTGCCAGTCCAGGGGCGTTAGTATGATGGTCAAAGCATGAGGTTATGGGGGCTTACACCAGAGTGGTAGCAGTTTCAGAGGTCATGTGCAATAAATATTACAAAGGTAAAATTAACAATCCTTGGCAATAAATTGGATATGGGGGTGAGAATCAGTGAGGAATCCAGAATGACACCTAAGTTTTGAGTCTGCATAATTGAGAGGATGGTAGTGCCCTTAACAGTAACAGGCCACTTGGGGTTGGTGGTGGGAGAGAACATAATGAGTTCAGTTTTGTCATATTAAATTTGAGATGTCTACAGGTCATCCAGTGTGAGATGTTCTCTAGGCAATAAGTCCTTGAAGGTCAGCAGAGAGGTTAGGACTGAATAAGTAGATTTGAGAATCATCAGTATAGAGATAGTAATGAATCCTTGGAAGCTAATGAAATCACCAAGTGAAATAGTATAGAGGAAGAAGAGAAGAGGGCCCAGGAGGGCCCTGTGGGACATCAGCAGTTAGCAAGTATGAACTGCATGAAGGTTCAACAAAGGAGATAGAGAAGGAGTGGTCAGATGGGCAGAGGAAAACCAGGAGAGAGTGGTGTCCTGACAGCCTAGAGAGAAGGAAGTAACAGAGAAGAGGCTGATTGACGGTGTCAAAGCGGGGCAGAGAGTTCACGAAGGAAGAGGATTGAGAAAATTAGATATTATGTTAGATCACCATTATCTTTGGAGGGAGCAGCTTTGGATGAATAACGAGGTCAGAAGCCAGACTAGAGTGTTAAGAAGGGAGTGAAAAGAAATGAATCAGAGGCACATACTGTAGATGGTCTTCTTAAGAAATTTAACTACAAAAGGAAGGAGGGATATGGACTAGGAAAGGATGGACCAAGTAAAGGATTTTTAAGGATGGGGAGATATGATTATATATATATATATATATATATATATATATATATATATATATATATATATATATACACACACACACATATATATGTATGTATATATATACATATATATGTGTGTGTATATATGCATGTGTGCATGTATGTGTGTGTATGTATATATACATATATATGCAGGGAGAAGGGGGATGATAGGAATTACAATCTGCTGGAGCAGATGCTGGGAAACAGAGACTCAATCTTTTTTTTTTACTATTATATCCCTAGTATCTAGTAGGGTGGCTTCCATATAGCAAGTGCTTAATAAGTAATTGTTAAATATCTATTAGGCCCAGTATATAGTCAGCATGGCATAGTGGCCTGGAGTGCTGTATTTCGAGTTAGAAAGATCAGAATCTAAATCTTATTTCTGATGCTTATTAGCTAGATGACCATGAATGATCCTCAGTTTCCTAATCTGTCAAATGGGAGTCTTAATACCTAAATTAGCTACTTCCCAGGGCTGTTGTGAAGCAAACCATTTTTCAAACCTTGAAGTGATTTATGCATGTCAATTATCATTGTCAACATCCTCCACCCCAAGGGTTGGACTCCTTTGAAAGTCTTTTTGGTGGAGAAGTTTCTGAATAAATCCCCAGACATATTTAAACTAGACTATCTTCAGGGCAGGTCATCTTCAGGGCAGGGATTCTATCTTATATTTCTTTTATAAGAATTCCTCCCCCTACCATATAGCATAGTTCACAGAGTAACTACCATTTACTAGTAAGTCCTAGTCCAAAGGTGAGCCCTTAAAATACGTATTGTTTGTGGTAGTTCATTGTCACAATCCTAGAAGGGGAAATAATGTCTTCATATGATGGGATAGTCTATAGAATGCACACATGTATATGTAAACACATGTTATATATACACACATGTTGTATGCACATATGCATGTGTGTATACAAATATTCTCTTCAGGGCAATTCAGCTACTTCAAAGGATTTTTCTATGATTTAGATGATTTTAATATGGGGATAGAGGAAAGTATATTGGAAATAACAGTGAAGTAGGGTTCAAGGAGATTTCTTTTCTTGTCCATCTTCTATCACTAACTAGCTAGGTAACTTTGGGCAAGTCATTTCACCTCTATACATTTCAGTTTCCCCATTTGCAAATGGCTTGACCTATGTCATCATGAAGATTTAGAATGGAAAGGTATCTTAGTAAACATCTTAGTTCAACCTCCACGCCTTTGCATGGCCATCGCGATTGCTGGAAAGGCACCGTCTCTTGCCTGAAACGCACTCTTTTGTCCTTTGACTCAGTTTCCTCAGTTCCTTAGTTTCCTAGTTTCTTCCAATGCTCAGCTCATGTCACATTCTATCTGAGGCTTTTCTTGATCCCTTCAGTTTCTAATGCTTTCCCCCTCCCACCTTATATTTCCATATCTATTGTATATGTATTTTACATATACATATGGACAAATCATCTCTTCCAGTAATAGAATGTCAACTCCTCGAGGGCAAGACCTGGATATTTTGGGCTTTGTGCCCAGCAAAATAGATATTCACTGCTTCCTATCCCTTCTAGATCTAAACTGCAAGGATTCCTTGATGGGGATGGAGATGATAAAAGGAGGGAAAGACAAGAAGATCTCCCTTTGGCAGGAATTTATTGAAGCCTCTTAGCCATAGCTACAGAGGAAGATAAAATGCAAACTAGAAGATAATTCTGATAACAGATCCACTGAAAACACACAGGTGGGTCTGAGTTGAAGAAAATAGATGGCTTACAATCTATCTTTTTTCCCTGCCTTTTCTGGTTGTTTCTCTAACCAAACCCACCAGTGGGGGGAGGAAAAAGAAAAGGCAAAACTCCTCCCCTCACCCCCCCCCCCCTCGACTTCCAAATTAAAAACATTTTACAGGTTAGTAAATCTCCAGCTGAGGTGATGTAGCAAAGAACAGCTGTGAAGTAATTTTGATAATGATGTGAATAATAAGCACATGGAGAGAGAGGTTCAGGGCTTTGCTGTTACAGCTTCAGTGCTCCTGAATAGATAAAAGTGATTAAATACTCCTGATTATCCCTGACCAATATGTAATGGATTTACAGCCCTTTCAATTAGTCAGTATTTGCTTAGGACTCATTATTTTGTCTTTGGTTAAGTAATCAGCCCAGAGACTGCATGTTCTGTCTAATTCCTCTGAGCCAAGCCAGTGCAGGGCCCTGACCTTTGAAATGGCCATAGCTGCAAGGCAAGAATACCTACCACTCCAGCAGAGACATTGGTTCTTCTAGCTAATCCTGACACCACAGGCCAGATCAATATACCTTAGTTTGCTACTAATGTCCTTACATCAAGATGGCTGATTTAGGACTGTGGATCTATCTCTCTCACTTCCTTATAACCACCCTGCCTTCCACTTTGCCCTCTGTGGCTTTGGCAGAGCAGCAGATCACCAGTTACCACCATGAATCAAAGTGGAACCTTGTCCCGGAACCATGACACTGTAGCTAATGTCATTCAGCATGGCAACACACAACTTAGATAATCAGAGAAAAATCTCCTCCTTTTAATATACTGCCCCATTTATTCTTATCATTAGCCCAAATAGGATGGGTAAAAAAACAATCTTATAACAAGGAAAATCAATAAAAAAAATTCCACCCATGTCTAGCATTTCCATATGAACGGTAAAATACAAAAGATATGATGGCCTCTCTGAAAAAAGTCTATCATGAAACTCAAATGATGTTGTAATAGTCACCAGCGTACCCACACAGAAACCAGGTGCAAACAGGCGAATGTCACTAGAAGCATTGCATTTATTTTATCCCTTTAATCCCCAAAGCAAAGAAGACTAGCTTTTAAAATAATGGTCTTGAACAGACAACAACAACAACAACTCTTTAATCTCCACCTTATAGTACATTATGAGAGCGGAGCATGATGAGCCTTTTACATGTGTCACATGAACACCTGGTGAGTTTGCAAACTGATTCTGCAATTCAGTGCCTGAACTTGTACACTGGTATACACAAATGGCAGGGAGGACATTGCTTCCCTTCTAAGACGGAGTACTTCTCTTGATAGTCCAAAACCCCAGATATGTTTACAGGTTCCAGAGCTAGATAATGGTCTTCACAACCTTTCCACTTAGGGGATGTGCACGCATCTACTGATGTAGATTATAACCACACACAAAGTCACTGCTTAGGGTCCTATCCTTATAGGATAATCCTGAGCGGCGCTCATTATTGGAACCCCAAAGAACTACCCTCTACAGCTGTGTCTGTAGATTGGTATAGCATTTCCATAGCCATAACTTGTAAGATTCGACGAAACAGAAAGAAACGCCTTGGGAAAGCATACAAATGAACTAAGCCCTATTACCTTTCTAGGAAAATAAATCTCTAAGAGTATCATCGGACATGGTAAAACCATTGTTTTCGTTCCCCATCTTCACTTACTGTGAGATGCTGGAAGAGCCATGCTCTCATGATATTTGTTGCTACTTTAGGGAAGATGCCCCTTTTCTTCTGACGTTTTTTGTCCTTGTCTGGGTCATCATCATCACCTGTACCAGGTGAAGCTACACTGTTGTCTAAACCATCCCCTAGAAAGAAAGGAAAGGAAATGTATTAAGCAAAAAAAAAAAAAGAAAAAAAAGAAAAAAAGAAAAAAAGGAAAAAAGAAAAAAAGAAAAAGAAAAAAGGAAAAAAGAAAAGAAAAAAACAAAAAGAAAAAAAGAAAAGAAAAAGAAAAAAAAGAAACAACAAGGTGTGCTAATGATGGGCTAAGCTAAACTTGTATCAAATCCATTAAGCTGGTATATACTCTCTCATTAAGTATAATTGCAGATACAAATATGTAAAAAAAAATTAAGCCAGGCCTCTCCAAATGCTAATTTTGTGTGTCTCACACTTACACATATCATTAATTCAATTATAATTGTGTGCTTGACACAGCGCAGTAGCTCTTTGTCAATTATGGAATCCAATGTGGGAAAACCTGCCATAAGAAAACCCATTCAGTGTAAATGCATCCCCCCCATCCATAGTGAACACATACTGTAGGGTAATCAAGTTAAATGTTCTGTAGTCTATATATTCTAGGCTGTCTGCATAGGTGACAGTAACTGTGTCACTGTTCATTGCACATAACACACTGCCAGCTCAGCCCCTCCCAGAACTGTCACCTCCCAAGCACACGCCTGTGTGAACACACACACACACACACACACACACACACACACACACTCACACACTTCTGATATGACCCTGCATTTGCATTTGCATGACATGAAAACTTCTCCCACTCTGCATCAGTGATCATTATCATTAAATAAAAAAGATGCACATCAAGGCAGGGCGCTCACTTAATCAGAAGTTTCTATCAACATCTCTCTCTTCTATGCTTTTCTCTGGCATTAATTGTGCATTAGCAAAAATCATTTACTTTTAACAGTCATAGTTATTTTTTCTTGCCCTCCAGCAAAAATGCCTTGAAAGCCTGCCTGGAGGGCATCTAAATTATGTATCTGAAAAACTCTTCTGGCAAGGCATTGCAGGACCCCTACTTTCTTAAAATTCATACGAGCACGTCTTCCTGTTTTGGGGAAGGCATCAATCAAGAGCAGCAATATATGCCATATCCCTACATTAATATTTGAACTAATAACTTTTAAAAAAGGAAAGAAACAAGATCCGACTTGTGGCATAATCAAATGCAAAATAAATGAAGAATACTGGGACAGCACTGAGACTTTATAGATGGCTGTGTTTTCCTTGCACATCATTAGCCTGGAGCCACACGAAAGAGGAAAACAGAGAAGTGGAGAGTTTATGCTCCCTGCTGGTGTTTAAGAAGCCGAGGTCCTGGAAGGACATCTGGGAATTGCGCTGAGACGGTGGTTTTTGTAATTTAAGAATAGACATTCATTAGCAGTAAATGCCATAAATCCCATGCTAAGTAAAAACCTTGTCCAAGAAAGCCTAAAACAATAAACTCTGTGCTCACTGTAGCCTGAGCTAGACGCTCCATAGCTTCCTGAGGAATGCTACAGATCCATTGGCTAATTCCTAGAGCCTCTCCTCACTCTTCAGAAGGACTAAAGCAGATACATTTGTGTTCCATGGAGGCCACTGGCTTCCCAACTTTGATTTCTGCTTTGCAGGGCTCGCCCTCGTACCTGTTTCTTTCATTCTCCACCAAAAAACCTCAACCTCCTTTGACCAGAGAAGCACAAAAACCACAGCAAAGAGCTGGCAGATTAATTTTATTGACATTTCCATTTTCACTGCAATGTGATACCCTCCATCACTTGGAAGAGATGACCCTCACTATTTGCAGACTGACAGGCCACTTCATTACAACCACCCTGCCCCAAGGCAAAGCGGCTCCCTTCCATCTGCCCAAACACTAGAGCATGACCCCTAAGTTGCTGTTCTCTTTTTCTTTGCCTTCTGTTAATGATCAAATAAAAAAAGGAAAAGAAAAAGAAAGAAAAAGGAAAAAAGAAAGAAAGAGGTGGGGGAAAAGATTGAAAGCAAGTGGGAAATAGTCGGAAGAACTAATCAAAGTACCAGAAACCATATAATTCATAACTTTTGAGAACACTGGATAGAGAGAATCCCCTTCCTCAGTCTCTCCTCCCTACACATCCATACACACACATGCCCCTTGCTTGCGCGCGCGCACACACACACGCATCACATACACACTTTCCCCTATGCCAAGGAACTGCTGCAAGGCAAATTCTCACAAACACTAATGGCTTCTGACTGCTCCTTGGCAACCCTAGCATTTTAACCTGGGTGGATGCGCTCTCCAAAATACAGACACTGGAGCTATCTCATCAGCTGTTCGTGTGACACAGATGGAGAGTGGCTATTAGGAGCCAGGCAATGGGCCTTGGGGATCTGAGGTGCTCTACTGTAGCCTGAGGCAATTCTGAAAAGCAGTACCCGGAGATGGGGAAAAAAAAACCCATACTGAAAGTGCAAGTTTGAAGTCAGTCTGTCTGTCTGTCTATCTTATCATAGATAAAGATATCTTTGTCTCTTTATGTAAAAATATATGTGGGTATGTAAATATACCTTGCATATAGTATGTGGGTAGTATATCTTTTCATTTAATGTCTTCTAAATATAAAAACACAGTCTGTAAACAATGCCTGTGTGTATGTGTTTCTCTTTAAGCACATATGGTGTCTATGTATATATTTGAGTAGAAATCATCAGAATATCCTTTAAAACTCTTAGAGATAGATTTTGAGTGATCCTTACTTGAAGAGGCCAAGGTCTACTAGAAGGAACTTCAACTAAAGACTGAGTTTGCCTTTTCCATTTAATCAATGGCCCTAAAAATGAGAGAGAATGTTTCCAAAATGCCTTCTATATTGCTTAAAGGCAAAGTAGGGGCTACACCTTCAAACTACCTTATTTAGATAAAGAAAGAATGTAGGTGATCCCTTTGATATTTATCAGACGGTAAGGGGCGGGGGGGGGGCTACTTCAATTAAGAAAATAGCCCATGTTATCTATGTAATGATCAAGTATTTAAGTACATCATGCTGGAGTCCACTTCAATGCTGAATTGAAATAATGGACCTAGACAGAGCTTTAAGACTATAATGCAGAACAGTTGCTGAGTTGCATTGGTAGGAGAGTCCTCATTGGGAATTCCTTATACCAATGGAATGCAGACACCGTCACAACCCCACAATGAAATAATGGCTAGGTTTTAAGAGAATCAGTTAAATTATTCATCATTAATGGTTATTCTGCCCCCTCCCAAGGAAGAGGTATTTCTCTCTCTCAAATAAAAGACACTAAAAATTTCTTCCCTGAGGAACTATTTAATTTGCAACATAATTGTTCCACCAAAATAGAATAATTGAATGTCTATCTGTGTGATCTCCAAGCATGTTCTAATAGGTTCAACCATAAAGAAAAAAAAATATTTGCATGGTCCTGAGGTTGTGAATAGAGGTGTTTCGGGGTCCAAGTCGAGATTGGAGTCAACCCCGTTACTTGTCTCCCCTATCAACTACACCTCCATCTTGGAAACTGTGGGCTCATGGACTTGATTTGCTCTGCTGTCAGGAGCATGAGGATCACCTTTTATTCTACAGGTTAAAGTAGTGGGCAAACTATTGGAGTATGCTCCTGAATGTTTAATAACTGGTTTTCCAAGAAAACACATATACCCATGACCCACTTTTAAGTGAATCTGCATTTAATCATTAAGTGAATCAACATTTTCTCTATTACTTTCTTAAGTCTAGACAATCAACGAACAATAAATCAAGCCCTGATTTGTAACGTTTATCAATTTCTGAGGTATAAATTTTCACATGGCAAATTTAATAATCAGTTCTGGTGAGCTAGCTCATTGGTGTTGGCTCCAGAGTACCTCTAACTATGCACACACATTGCAGAATACCGTACCTCTTTAAAGATCTAACCAGAGCTGGAGAAAGGTCTATATGTTCCCTAAAAAGTGTTTGAAAATTGCACCCCTGGTTTGTATGACTGTCCACACAAGGCTTTGAACATTAACTGTAATGTTGAGTGACTTATAAAATAAAGACCTATTTCACAAGGAGTTTGAGTTTTCAGTGGGTAGGGGAAACCCACCCTCAAACATCAACACAGCATTAAAAATGTGAATTTAGGGGTGGCGAGGTGGTGCAGTGAGTAAGAGCACCAGCCCTGGAGTTGAGACGACCCGGGATAGGATCTGGCCTCAGAAAATGAGCACCCACACATAAATAATGACTGGCTGTGTAACCTTGATCAAGTTACTTAACCCCAATTGCTTTAAAAAAAAATGTGAATTTATAGAAAACGTTCCATGATCTATCTGTGGCGGTCGTGTAACTTGCACTATTACTAATGGCAGCATAATCCAATGGATGGGCTTGGAGTCAGGAAGAACTGGCATCTAATCCTACCTCCTGTGATGCTTATTAGTCATACAGACAGGGTCTTAGTTTCCTCATCAATACAGCAGGGATAATACCTGTAGTACTTAACCTCACCTGGTTGCTTCAAGGTTCATAGTGTGTTAACTGAACGTAATGTGCCTGGTGACCCACCAAGTGCTATATGTCTCAGTTATTGCCATTTGTGTCCCCTTAATCCTGCCTTTGCTAATAGCATTTTCTCAGGTAGTGAGATGCCCGTGGACCACTTAGTACCAACACTGCTCATGAAGAACTGAATTAAGATTCACCTGTCATTCTCTCCTGAAAGTTTGACCAGACACTGAACTAAGTGGTACTATTTAGATTGCTGGGTTGTTTGGGGGGGGGGGTTTGGGGGGGGTTGTTTTATTCCTACCAAAGACACTTAAGAGAGATATTTAGTAAAGGAACACAGCAGGGAATGGAAAACTACATTAAACATCGATGGATGGATAGCCTCTAAGTAGACTGACCTTGGGCATTTGATTACACCCTCCTTTCAATGGCAAGACTTCTCATTCCATTTACTCTAAGGAATGTGTAGGAATGAAAGTTATGGCTTGATTTGACAGCTGAGTAATGGTGGACACAAGGACATCCTAAGCAAGGGAAACATTTCAGCAGGCAAAGACGCAATTCAATTCAATTCAACAAACTTATTAAACACCTACATAATAAAGCCAGTGCCAAAGCATAAGCTCTTCCCATTCCTCTTCAACTAAAATAATAGAATATTAGAACTGGAAGGGAATTTGGAAATTATGAAGTTCAATGCCCTTTCATTCTATACTTACGGAAACTGAGGAAAAGAAAGTCTTAATCTGAAATAAAAGAGACTCATGGATAATATGGGAGTGATCTTCAAATATTTGAAAGGCTAGCTTAGAAAAAAGGGATTGGGGGCGGCTAGGTGGCGCAGTGAATAGAGCGCCGGCCCTGGAATCAGAAGGACCTGAGTTCGGAGCCGGCCTCCGACACTTAATCCATACAAACAAAAACCTAGCCGTGTAACCTTGGGCAAGTTACTTAACCCCAATTGCCCTAAAGGGGCGTCTAGGTGGAGCAGTGAGTAAGAGTGCCGGCCTCGGAGTTTGGATGACCCGAGATCAGATCCGGCCTCAGAAAATGAGCACCCACGAATAAATAATGACTAGCCGTGTAACCTTGAGCAAGTTACTTAACCCCAATTGCTTTAAAAAAAAAAAAAAAGAAAAGAAAGAAAAAAGGGATTGGATGTGTTGGCCCCAGAAGGTAGCACCAGGAGCAAAATGGGTAGATGTGGCAGGTGGTGAAGACACAAATTAAGGAAAAACTTCCTAATAATTAGAGTTATCATAAAGTGAAGTGCCTAGGAAGGTAGCAGGTTCCCCTTACTGGAGATCTTTGAGCAAATGCTCGGTAACAATTAGTAAATATGGGTCCTGGCTGGACTAAGTGGCCTCTGAGGTTCCTTCCAATTCTGAGAGTTTGTGGTTCTTTGAGGTCCAGAGGGAGAAAGTGAATTGTACCATACCACGCAACTAGCTCCCTTCCTCAGTCTCCTAGTGGGGTGTTCTTTCCAATATCTCTAGCTTATATCACTATTATCATAAACTTAGAAATGTACTACATGTCACTTTAAAGTTTTTAAATCATTTCCATAGACATTATCCCATTTGATCCCAATTCTCAGGGGCTGATAAGTCCCGGGGAGGGGGGGCTGCTTTGGCATGTTGAAGTTAACACGCAGCAATTGTTTGGGGAAAATCCCAGGGTTTTTGTTAGATCTGACTTATATAGCTAGCCTAAAGTACTCTCATACCAATTTAGTGAATTTCTACTTGAAATTCTGAGCCCTAAGACTTTGAATTAATTTTTAAAAATACTAATTATGCCAAAAATGCTTGGGACCTAGGATAACCTGGACCCAAATTTATCCTCTATCCTGTTCAGCTGGCTTGATCAAGATCAGACTGATCTTCAGAGATTAGACAACTATTAATTATTATGCACTCAATATATACATAAAATGAGATAAAATGACATTCCCTGTTCATGAAGACAATTCTTTTGTAATAATTATTCTCTTATGTGTATCACTTTGTTGGCGACCAGGGTAAGCTAATTCCTCTTTAGGACAAAGAACAAATATATGATTATTCCCCTTCATGAATTTTACATTTTAGCCCAATTGAACCTCTCAGTTGTTCACCAATTTCATTCTGCCTTTTCATCTCTCAAACTCAATTACTTGCCAAGTTCTTTATTGTTTCTATATCCCTTATTTATTCATTTATCAAACAGGTATTTAATCATTTCTATGTGTGCACAATAGGCACTTAATAAATGCTTGTTGACTTGAAAGGCAGTGTGGTATAATAGACATAGAATCTGACTCAAAACTGGCTTCAAGTCCTGCCCCCAACACCTACTGGCTTTCTGAACAACTTACATATAACCTCTTAGTAGACCCAGGCAACTCACCAAAAATGCAAGCTGTGGAGAAGGTGATTATGTGCATTGCTAGAAGGAATTTCCACATGTGGGAGTCCTTAGACCAATGAAACAACATATCTCATCCCTATCTCAATTTTTGTTGTATCCAATTACATTGAGTCTTGGCCTTCTGCAATATTTACCTTTCTCTGAATTCTAGTGTAGGTACCACCTCTTGTATACATCCAGCACCCACCTCCAACTGTTCCTTCTATACATGAGCTCAATCTTTTTAAATCTCTCATTTTGGTTGGATGTCTTCAGTGAAGTTATAGTATACTCACATTTATTATTCTTAATTTCCCTACATGACTTACCTCCTCTGCCAGATTATAAGCTTCTTGAGGGCAGGGGCCATAACCTGTTTATTTTCATATTCCCAAAACCTAGCTCCATATTTTCCCCAATAAACAGTTACTGGAATAGAATATACCTCTTTATTATCTATCTATCTATCTATCTATCTATCTATCTATCTATCTATGTCTATCTATCTATCTGTGTCTATCTATGTATATCTTCTCAGATGCCTCAGACGTAAATGTGGATTCCTGATTAGTCCAGTTCCCATTTTACTCCCCCAAAGCCTATAGTGGTCTTTGCATGAACATGATTGTAACCTAAAGGGCATAGTAGGTTATAGTCCCATAAGAATTTACCATAATACAGTCAGATGTATCTTTTGATCCAGGGTCACTTTAGAATAACCTAGCCTTAGGTTCACCAAATCCCAGAGTATAAGTGAGATGAAGAAAGGAAACCCTAGAGACTTTCACACTATATGATATAATTCAAGTTTGCCTAGTTTATTTCCCCTACCATTGAACAAGTCTGGAACTAGACATTTAAAATGCATAAGAATCTATCACTCTTTCACAGGTGCCTCCAATGAAGGAGTCTCATGACCTAGGTAACCAATTCTGTCCGCCATACTTCACTTGACAGGCCTTGTGCTTCCCCCTCTTTAATTCCCATTCCTCTGTAGAGAGTCACACCACACCCAGGTAAATAGGTTTTATTTGAAGCAAATTGTGCTTTTACCCTTGGAGAGAGGTTTTTCTTACTATGGATAAGTAGAGTAAAGAGCATTAGACACACTGCGTGTATGGCTCTGCTCTCAAATCATCTCTATTCTAGTGTAGGGGAGAGAGTTTCGGGATGTACCACAGAATGTGATCCCCAAAGTAAGATTCATGTAAAGTCTTGGTAAGCTTTGCTGAGCAGAGAGAGAAAGATATAATATGACTCTAGGAACACAACGTATAGTCCTTTTGTGAACTCATTTTCTGCCATCATCTCTTTACACTTTTTTGTCATAGAACCATACTTTGAAAATAGGATTAAAATACACGCAAGTCAAAAGATACTTTTCTGTGTATGACTGTCAGGGACTTCATTCTGAGAGCTAATTTTGGGAACACAGTGACAAACCTGTATTAGAGTTTCAAATTAGATATTAAAAAAAAAATAACACCTTACCAGGATTTGCTTAGCTCTGTTTTAGAATAGTGTGCTCTTACAAGGTGTACCTTCCTAGTGTCATCAGCAAAGTAATCTTTTTTCTATTTTCTATTTTTTTTTACATCAAGTGGAAGAGAAAAAAAGCCGAGCATTGTCGGCATAGAGAGGTAAAAAGAACAGAGGAAGAGGAGGGGGAAAGAAGTGGGGGTGAGGGACACAGCAGTTAAACCTGCTAATTACTGATCTCTTTTACTGTCCTGCTGTGCCTAACTGTCTGGACACGTTAAAGTGAAATTTTGTCTGTGATTTTCAAGTGACTAGTTCATGGCCCACTACCATGGAGTGCAGCCCAAGAGAGGAAATGCTTTCGTTTACATGCAACATTTACTAACTGTGTGGGTTTTGCCGACATTAAAGAGAGGACAGTGACCCAGGCCACCTTTTTCACACTCAAAAGAGCACTGAAAAAACACGTCTTCATAGGCTTACCTCAGGCTCCTCTGGCCCTGAGCACCCTCCCCCCAGGGTAGGAGCCCAAAGAGGGGGAAAAAAAGAAGGGTTTTATGCTCCTTTCTCTTCAACTTTTCAACTGCTATAAGCAGCATTTAGCAAATTCAGCCCCCAAATGGCTCCAAATGTTCTGAGCTGCAGGGGCTCAGTCTTTGTTACCCTCCCTCTATTTACACAGGATTTACGGAGGCTCTCCACTGAAGAGACCACATGTTTGTGACAGAAAGCACTTCCATTCACACTGAAATCAGGCAACAGGATTGTAACCACTGCAAGCTTCACACTGACCTGAGATTAGGGATTTCAGCAACATTGAGATTGGTAACAATCTGCTAACTAACAAAAATGATCCACGGACAACTTGGCTGTTTACAATCCCATTAAAAAAAACCAACCATGTCCACAGAGATGAGATTACCTCTTCAAAGAAGACCTAAAAACTGGCCAAATGCGAGAAAATGTGTGTCCAGAGACAAATAATTCACTTATAAAAAGAATATACATCTATATATGAGATAATGGAAAAGCAGTAGGAAAAAAAAATCAGACTGCAGCTTGGATTAAAACCACTTTACCCACTGGTTGGAAATATAAAGTGTAAAAACAGACAGATGGACAGATATGTAAATGTGGCTGTGTTTTAGGCTTCATCTGGCAAAGTTAGTATAGTAATATAGTTTTGCACGCCTGTATTTTCCATATCATGTTGAATTCTGTTAACAGTTGAATAGAAACATCCTCATAATGGTCAAGGACCAAGCCAGTCCTCTGAACTTGCCACTTAGAAGCTACCAGAGAGCTTAAAGCCTAGCTGCCAAGACTTCCTAAACCCCACAGAGAATTGCATTTTGTCTTGCAGCCTGTTTTTCATTTACTTTGGTTATTCTGTTTTGAAATTTTAAAAGTCTAATATTTCAATTGCAAATTTCAAAAGATTCCCAAAAAACCAAGAGTCCCTATTTGCCTAAGCTCCCCATAGCATCCTCTGGAGTATACACATGAAAGGCAGTAGAAACTTCCATTCTTTTGCCATGATAATTCTCACCAAATTGCTTTATCCCTGGCAAAGGAGAGTGAAAGAATGTACTTGTTACCCACTTACCTGGAATGAATTTGATGAGCACATATAAAAAGTACATAGTATATTCTAAAGTTATTCACAGTACATCATAATAAAGTTCTTCTGGGAACTCTAATGATTCATTTTTAGTGATCTCTCAAATGCCCTTATCCACAGTTAACACTCAGATTTTATTAGGGAGGAAAGCAGGGACAAATGTCCACTTACGTCCCAGCTCTCAAATTCAACTCGACTTGTACTATACTACCTAAAGCTAATGCTTTTTTAATGTTCCGTTCTCCTCCCCAGTGTGGTATTTCAGCTAACACAGAGTTCACAATCTTTCAGCCCCAAACACAGAAGGCTGTTATCCTCAAGTCATCCTAGAAATGGACCAGATACTATCATTACTCTTCCTGTACTCTTAGAATATACAAAGAATGAGAGAATTGAGAGTGAGAGAGAGACAGAGACAGAGACAGAGACCAAGACAGAGACAGAGACCAAGACAGACAGAGACAGAGAGACAGTGAGATAGAGATAGAGACAGAGACAGAGAGACGGGGGAAGAGAGAGAGCACATAGAAGACCACACTGATAAGTTACTAAGATATCTAGAAAGTCTCTATCAGAATAGGCAATGTTAACCTTTCAAGCAGTAAATATGTATTTAGGAACTGTGTAGTTGGGAGAAGGGTAGTCATTGAATAATATACTTTGTAGGTATTTAGTAATTTACATATTATCTTTCCCATTGCAATGTGAGCCCCTTGAGGGCAGGAAATATTTTACCTTTCTTCATCTCCCCAACACTTAGTATAGTGCCTGGCCCATAGGAAGTGTTTAATAAATACGTGCTGACTATTGACTGACTTAAAGAAGGTAAGGATAGAGATGAAAGTGTCTCTTTAACTTCATAGTATAACAGTTGGGTCATGATTTTTAAGAGTGAAACATAAATGTGTTATGATGATTTATTCCTCTCTTTTCCACACATTCACAAGAGAAAATAATGTGGCTTAGGACAGCCTTCTTCCTGATTTCACTTAGATATGTTTCAGCACAAATTGTGAAAATTATGCAAATAACAATTTTTGGCACCTATGCTAGAGGAAAACATTATTAAATTATGCTCTAAGTATTTTGTCTGCTTTAGTAATTACTTTCATGTAAGTGTAAATATAAATAGCTGTTATTCTGTTTAAATTTTTAATCATGCAAAATATTGTCACACAAAATGTCCTTCTGTTGCAGTATAACTGGGATTTTTAAAATATATCCATATTTAACCAACATATACTATTTTTAGCATATTTAAAATGTTTTAGTTATAGTAATGGACTACCATCTCTGAATCAACAAGTCATTAAAGGAAAGGAATGGCCTTTATTTTTTGCTAGAAGGAATTCCTTTGAAAGATCATTTTCACAAGTCATATCCTTAGCATTTCACATTAAATTATATTATACTGAATATATTTCTTCTATCAACTTCTGCTTTTCAAGAATATGCCAAGAATATTTATCTAGTTTTATTTTTAGGTATTGGCTACTAAATCTTAAGGCCTTAGTCTTTATTCTGTCTTCATTAGTATGCATGAATAGCAATTTAGATATTATAGGAGATACTAAAAATAGCATATAGAAGACAAAAAAGTTCATCCTATAGCTAAAAGTCTTATCATATTTAACTAATGTATCATAGTTTCAATATTTGCTTCCTAAATGCCCAAATATATAGAATATGTACATAGAACATATAGAATATATGTATAGATATATAGAATATGTACATAGAATATACATTTATAGGTATATACATAGAAACACATATATAATGGTTTTGAATTCTGAAAATTCCATTTCTTTGTGAAATTATATATTACATTTAAAGTCATTTTTTCTAGATTAAACTAATTTCTCTCTAAAAAAAAAAGATAGCCTGAAAATTTCCTACTCTCAATTATTTCGAAATGAAAACAATGGCATGCTTTAATGAAGTACTACTTATAATAGATGCCACTGTTAGACAATGCAGCTAAATACTCTCCTCTTTAAAGAAAAATGATAGCCATCTGTATTATGATGGTGATTACTACCATAACTAGAAGGTCTATCCTCATCCCTTTGTCAAAATCCCATTTTGAGAAGTCTAATTTTCCTTATTTATGGATAATCTGAGTTCTCTAATCTATATAAAACTGATAGATCATCAAAGTTCAACCAGTTTCAGGGGAACTACAAAATGTTGAATAAGTATATCTTTTTTTCTTAAAAGATACTTTTGCACATTATTCAAAGTATGTCCCTGGACCACTGAATTCCCAAATAGAACTCAGATCTTGTTTGTTAAAGAAGCTTACAAAATGAAGTATTAGCATCATAAAATGTAGCAACAGTTCATTTAAGGCCTCCTGTTTATTTAAATGTTTAAAATAAATTCAGTATTATAGGTTGCTAGTAAACAAATGTGTTCCATGCAAAATTAATGGATATAACACTTAATATAGTGCAATAACATATATCTAATAGCTCTAAAGGAAATGCATGCTGTGAATGCTTAATGAAAATAATAGGACAACTTAGGTTGATCCATTATTAGCATGACCTAAAAAGCCTTGTATTCAGGAGCTGATTATGAGTATATTATTCCCCTCTCCACATGAAGATGTATTCATTTATACTTCAAAAGATCTGGAGTTTCATCAGCATGAAAACTCCCCACACTGCCAGAGACTGAAATCTCTGTATACTTCAGTAGACAGCTTCATGATTTGTGCTTTAAAAAATGTATGAATGAATGAATGAATGAATAAACTCATGACTTAGTGGCCTATGTTCTGTTGATGTCAGTCTCCAGACTAGGTAGACTGGGAGAGCTTGGATGAGATGACATTGGCCAAATTGCCAGACTCATCTCTGAAGCTTTTCCAGCTTGGTAGGCTCTGTTGGAAGGTTATAAGCTCCACTGGCTTAGTCTTTGATAACCCAGGGTCATCTCTATGTCATAATGAATCAAAGGAATCAAACTATAGCAGAGGGCAAAGATGACTTGCTAAAAGACAAAAAATAGGGGCGGCTAGGTGGTGCAGTGAGTAAGAGCGCCAGCCTCGGAGTTGGGATGACCTGGGATCGAATCCGGCCTCAGAAAATGAGCACCCACACATAAATAATGACTAGCCGTGTAACCTTGAGCAAGTTACTTAACCCCAATTGCTTTAAAAAAAAAAAAAAAGACAAAAAATAAAGCTAGAAGCTGAATTTAAAGACCAGTCAGGAATTTTTCTGAATAGTTTCCAATTTTTAGGTTAATGAATTACCTGGGAGAGTTCCCTACAGTATGTGTTTCAAATAAAGGCAGTACACTGAGTGGAGAAATTCACTGATACCAAGGTTATTGTGCTCCTCTCATTTCTTCCCCAGAGTCTGAAAAGCTTACTTTTCTTAATGGTTATGTACAAAATGAGAACAAGGACCAATGCACCCCATGTAGTTAGAACTGAAACTCTGTACTAAAAGGATACAGGGAAGAAAACAAACTGTTCCATAGAATATCATGACTTAAGATATTGATTAAAGCATGGAACAAAAATAAAAATGGTCCAGATTCATTAAAATATGTAATATATTAAACTATTTTTCTTTCCTGAAAGGACTGCTTCCCCTGGCCTGCACTGCTTTCTACTAATTTAAAATTTAAACTTCTTTGAAGGCCAAGAAGATGGGGCCACAGAAAGCTTTCAGGACAACCATCATCATCTATCTTATATTTTATATTCCCCAAGAACTTATGTGTACAGTCAGAAACACATTGTTCACTTGCTTATATTTTGTTTTGCTGTTGATGGTAATCTAGTTTAATGATTTCCCCTACTTAATTAAATTATAAGCTTCTTTAGGACAGGAAGCACAAATTTAGCAAATAGATTATAAATACCTGCTAGAAGTTGGCAGGCACAACTGTGAAATTGGTCCCTGTACTCAACAAATGTATAGTTTAGTAGAAGAATTTGCAATCTAATAATCACTCATAGAATCTGTCTGTATATGAGAAACTCTCAGAGCATTTTGCTTACAATCCATTTCTCCATCTCTGTATTGTACAAAGATTGTTTTCTTCCCCCTACCCCATGCCAGGAATGCACCATTTCCTTTTATCTTAGAATCCCCAGTTTTCTTTAAGGCCTAAATCAAGTATTGTTTCCTTTATGATGTGAACATATTGTTTATCTCGATATAACTTTAACTCAGAGGGTAGGGAAGAACTGATTCATTTGGGTCATTCTATCCCAAGTCGATTGACAATAAGCTCTCTGAGGGAAAGGATTTCATCTTTATGATCTTTGGCTCTCTCTCGGGGCACTTCTATACTTGGATGGATCTGTGATGTCATCCATGTAGTTACTCCTTAAAAATACAGATCAAAACCCCTCCAGGTCTTCCTATCCCATGCACCACTTATTCATGCAGATTTGCAGGCGCTCCGACCAATTTTGCCAGGGACTTTACTCTAGTTCTCTTTACAAGCCTTTAATAAATGGTTTGTGAATGAATGAATAGACACTTTCAATGTTCCCTGGGGCATTATTTTATTCCAAGTGAATCTGGAGGTAAAAAAAATTAAAAACATTAGTTTTTAGGAATTTGGATATTAGGTATAGTTCTGAGGCTATATGGCTTAAAGCAACTTCAGTATAGGAAACACTGTTTTGAAGGAAGTTTAGCTAACTACCACCAGCAGTTACAACCAGTAGCCTTCAGTAGTCTTGTGCAAACAGAAGTTTCTTACATTAATTGCCACTTATATCTCACTTATTATTTGTTAAGTGTCTGCTATGTACATACAAAGTACCATGACAGGTGCTTTGTAGAACACAAAGATGAAGAAACCCTTAACCCTCAAGGGGCTTAGGTAGAAGAGTATGGAAAGATGGGGCAGCCCCATGGCCTAAGGATATAGAGGTAATAGATAATAATAAGACAGAATCTTTTTTTTTTTTTTAAAGCAATTGGGGTTAAGTAACTTGCTCAAGGTTACACGGCTAGTCATTATTTATGCGTGGGTGCTCATTTTCTGAGGCCGGATCTGACCTCGGGTCATCCCAACTCCGAGGCCGGCGCTCTTACTCACTGCGCCACCTAGCCACCCCTTTAGGGCAATTGGGGTTAAGTAACTTGCCCAAGGTTACAGGGCTAGGTTTTTGTTTGTGCGGATTAAGTGTTGGAGGCCGGCTCCGAACTCAGGTCCTTCTGATTCCAGGGCCGGCGCTCTATTCACTGCGCCACCTAGCCGCCCCAATAAGACAGAATCTTTAAGTTTTTAAAGAACATTTTTTCGAAGAGTATATGCCACTAAAAGCATTAATCTATTTCCCCTAAATATGAGAGTAATGATTTTTCTAGTACATCATGGCTATGGTGTATGCCCTTTTGAGGAAGAACTAAGAGTAATCCTCAGAAAAGAATGTGGGTATCCCTAAAGTTAAAAATAAGTCACTTGCCTTCAGATACTCTCTCTATTCAAATGTCTAATGTAATCCCAAAGCAAAGTAACTTAGTGGGAAATATGTACTTGGGATGCAGAGATTTTTAATGATTCATTTCAATAGGCACAAAAATAGAAATATTATTGGAGGAGGAGCACATTTTCTTTAAAATACATAAATACATAAAATTCCACTAAAACGTAAATACTCATAAATACTCATTTTAAATTCCACTAAAACATAAAAATAAAAATATTTCAGAATTCATATTTCAAAAGGTTATTAAAGGTAAAAGAATATATTATCTTATCTATTTTTTTCCTAGATAGACTGAGGGATAGAAGTCAATTCTGTTCAATAAGCATTTATTATACACCTACTATGCCCATTGAAGATACAGAGCGGAAAAATGCATACAATTACTTTCCTTTAACATAGTCCGTACTCTGAAGTGGCCAGTTACTTCTCCCACTGAGGAAGAATAACTTGAGGGGAGAGGGAGAGGTCAAAAGAGTTTCCTTCCAGGTCCTATTCAATGATAAAGCAAGATTTTTACAGTGAGACTTTAGGAGGGATTAAGAAAGTTTCTCTTGCTGAAAGAACAGAACTTCCCTTCCTCCTTATTAAAAAAATAATAAAATAAAACGCAAAGGCTTGCCCTCTAGGTAGGGGTTGTTTCTAAGCCTCCAGTAAACTAGCCTAATAGGAAACTGACATCTTTGCTGTAAGATCAGATCTAAGTCCCACCAATCAAATAGCAAGCTAACCTTAATATGCTGATACAGCAAATTTCCAGATCTTGATCACACTAGGCAAGGGAGCCATTCTTCTCAGTGATAAAGTCAGTGAATGCACTCTTGAGAAGATAACAAATTAAAAACCAGCTGACTCGGCACGATTTGAGTGAAGAATTCACTGCTGACCCAGTACAACACAATTTCTACCACCAGTCAGGAATCATTGAAAAGATGGTCAACTCCATTTTCTAGTTATAGGCCTATTCCTAGGAGAAGTTCCTAGCTTAGTTAAATGACAACTTTAAATTTTTATATTATGCAAATCTATTATAATTAAGAATGATTCTCTCAACTACTTATATCCTGCATTTCTTTTTATGTAAGGATTTTCAAAATTCTAAACTAAATGATGAATTCCCCAAATGTGTATTACTAAAATGGCAGAAATTATGGAAAGTCCTGGTAGCCTAGGGGACAAGTATGAAATTTGACACTTCCATTTCTAGACTATATTTTTTTATAGCAGCAGAACTTTTATTGAATTATCTTCTTCTCTAAAGTACTTTCTATTATAATGCTTAGACATCCTCACCAAGGGGACTGGTAGCCACAAATAAGAATTAAACTAGCCAACAGTTGGTTTTATGGTAGTGAACTGTGAAATTGGCTATATATGGATATATAAGTTGGCTATATATGAAGGTTGACTATATTTCTAGTATTAGAAGAAGCACTGAATTAAGTGTTGGGAAATGTTGGTTTTGGAATCAACACTGTTGCTAACTAGTTATATGACTACTATGTGATCTTGGGTAAATTATTCGATATTCTCTGCATCTCATTTTCCTCTTTAAAAACATGACTATATGTTTTGTTACAGTGTGGCAAAAGAGAAAGAACAGAGACTTTGGAGTTAGAAGACCTGGGATCAAATTTTGCTTCTGTTAATTACTATTTGGACAAATGACCTTGGACAAGTCACTCAACTTTTGGGGCTCAGTTTTTTTTCCCTTCTGCCAAACAAGAGGGCAGTTGAACTAGATGGCATTTAAGGTCCCTTCTACCTCTAAATCTATAACCCTAAGACCTCTAGATTTCCTTCTAGGTCAAATAGTTTATGATTCTATGACCCCTTATAGGATGATGACTGAGCCATCCTGAACATGAGGATTTCTGCTTAATTTTCCCAAATAGCAGAACCTGCCACAGTAATCTATTTTTATGCCTCTTTCAGGTTGTTTTTGCTAAGTGTTATGGCTTATAAAGGTCATATAAGCTTATGTAAATCTTCATCAATTGAGAATCTTTAATGAATAGTATATAGATCAGTTGCTTAAGAAATGTTTTTTGCTTCATTTTGTTTTATTTTCCTAAGCAGCTGCTGATCTCCAAGGTCCCTTCCAGCTCTAAATCTGTGACCCTGTGATTTCATGTATTTGCAACCAAATCAAATGGATAACATGCATAGAGTAATAATACAATTATCTGGTACTAAGACAGGGTTTTCAAAATTCCTTCCCATAAGTAAGTTGTGAATTTACTCAATTAATGGGAAATAGTTTTACTTTAAATCATTCAAAGATCCATGATTTCACCTATGTAGGTACTCTCTCCACCCGTGCAAAAAGAAACACTTCAAAGATTTGGTAGGCAGTCAGGGTTCTATGGCAATACTACCAACCAGCATCTCTGAATTTAACTAGTCTGTTCCTCAAGTAATAGAAAGCTGGTCTCCCGGTTGGTATCTAAAGCCTTTTCAAGTAGGTAGGACCTTCCAGAGTTTGCATTCCAAAGACCTCACCTTCAGGAACCCAGAATAACCTCCATGTCAAGAATGGAATGAGAGGAGAGAACATTATACTAGGCATTCAGCATGGAAGAATCCCTGCCCCTTACTACTTGTGAACGGGAATAAGTTATTTTTCATCTCAGAGTTACGAGGACAATCTCTAAGGCCCCCATAGATCTACATAAAAGGCTACAACTATTCTTTTTTAGAACAGAAATAAAAGATCAAATTGGCTACTTTTAAATGGAGTAAATGACCATAAAAAAGCATATTGGCCATAAAAGCGCTGCCTCTTAGATTTCCCACTTGAATAATACCTAGGTAATCTTTTTTTTTGGGGGGGGTGTCTTTTTGTGACCTTTCATGCTTTATTCTTAGTGTTCAGTATTGAAACAGTGAAAAGCAAACGGGTATAGTAGATATGTGATGCCTTAGTTGACCTCTTCAAGGCTTAGTTTTCTTTTCTATAAAATGGGGCTGATATCTGAACCCAGTATGTCATAGGGCTTCTGCAAACATCAAGAGACTGTATGTGTAAAAGTACTATCTACATGACAGTTACACAGACCTTACATTGTTATTATGTATGTGCTAACGATGTGTTAGATTTAATATTTCATATTAGATTTAATATTCATTACCAAATTCATTTTCATTTTAAAAAATTCATCCATTTTAGGAGCTTTACCCTCTATTGTCACTCAGAGAAAAGTCCCCCAATATCATTATATATTTTTTTTTTTGCTTTTTTTTGGAGGGGGGAGGGCAGGGCATTTGGTGTTAAGTGACTTGCCCACGGTCACACGGCTAGTAAGTGTTAAGTGTCTGAGGCCAGATTTGAACTCAGGTCCTCCTGACTCCAGGGCCGGTGCTCTATTCACAGTACCACCCAGTTGCCCTAATATCATTATCTTTTAAAGTTAGGCAGATGAAAAGTTAAGCTGGAAATGAGGACCAACAGTAAAAGTCTATGTGGACAATAAATTCATACATTTTGGGAGGGGGAGGGGGGGGTTTGAAACTAAGGCAGTCGCTATCACCAGCAAACAGCTTGAAAAGAAAAAGGCTCTGAATAGTTTGGAAGTTTAAATTCTTCTGAACTGGTCAAGGCAGAAATAGTGAAGTGGCCATAAGAAAAAAGGAGATGGATCT